>OU744321.1:5332593-5374307 GCA_916610145.1 Eristalis arbustorum | reverse complement strand
TTTCAAATTGGCTGCTCAATTGGCTCAATAGGCTCTGCGAAGTGTCAGAGGACGATGAACTATTGTTATGCCTCGTTAAGGAGGGACACAAAAAATATACGATTGCCGGAGAGGGATCGGATTGTCCTCAGGCCAGTTGAGATGAGGGGGTTCTGCCTCCTGGTATTTCCGTTGGACGATGAAATGTTCAATGAACCTTCAGATTGAGCCGTCAGATGCACTCATTGCTTATTCTTATAATCCGCAACCGAGCAGTTACTCTCGCACGCACTATCAAGAGAAGCGAACGACCGAAAGAACAAACTCCAGAGGAGAAATAGAAGCGTCTGTTTTTAATAAAACACTCGTATTTTAATGATGGTATTTATTTAATGGTACAGTCCAACCCGCTTAAATGAAATGACAAAAAAACAGAATGTTAATTTCAATTAACCGGGTTTTGCATTTAAGCGGACTTCGGGTAATTGAAAAAAGATTTCATTTAGACGAATTGTTTAGTGGATCCAAAAATTTGATGCATGAAATCTCTTTGTATCCATATCCTTGCTTGCGTTGGTGCGCTTAAAGTAAACTGCGTATAAATGGTTTTTCCGCGTCTCACTATCATCAAATTATTTTTAAATTTTAAGTTTGCTCTTTATAGACAAACTTGTTTGGTTCTTAGATTCATGGCCGCTGTAAATCTTGATAATTTGTCTGTAATTTCAATTTCTATTTAATTCACTTAATAAATTTTATCGGTAGGTTATACGGTAGGTGTACCGGTATGGAATGAGCGTTATTTTTTAAATAAGACACTAATTATTAATGGGAAAGTAAAAACGGTCAGAAATTGTTTGTTGTGCTACAATTAACATTGCTGCCATTTGCTTTTGACTCAAAGTGTCATCTCCATCCAATATCGTTTGCCATATGCCTCGACAAGCATTCGATGCGACTCTGCAGCACTTTTCTTCAAATGAAAACAAAAAAATAATGCTTTCTGCAAATCATCTCTTTCTGGTACAAAATTCGACATTTTTAACACGATGAAAAAATATGATTTTGTCTGTTCAATGACTTGATGTATACTACATATTTTTCACAGATGTCATAGCAAACAGACAAAAAAAAATAAAGGCTCATTCACAACAAATGTTCCCTATCGAGATATATGTGTCTTGGCGCTCACTTCATACTGGTAGCAAATAAAAATTGTTGGAGAGTTGAAACAATGAGGCAAAGTGCTTTCAGAATTGATATTTGTCGCTTTAAGAGGTGAACTTTAACGCAGAACTTCAGATAGTTGCATTAAAAGCATGTGCATCTGATTTTTCTTGCGAAACATTTTCATTTAAGCGATGTCTTTTCTGTGAAAAGTAATATATTTTTCAGAATTTCTTTTTCAAATATCCGAGTTTTTCACTTAGGCGGGTTTCAATAAAAGGGACCTGTTTGTATGAAATATGTGAAAATGTTCACGGAGACAGAATAAATGTTTCATATAGGCGGGTTTTTCAATTCAACGAGTTTCAATTAAGCGGGTTCGACTGTAATTATGTCTAATTATGTTTACAACGACGAACGCGATCTTCACGGTAGAACTTTACTAACAGTATGCCGACGTGAACCTGTTGTGCACTCATATTTATGTATGTTATTTGTCTAAGTTGCATTTTTGGTTTTCGCTGGGCAGGTGTCGTGGGAAGCTAAGTTGCCGTCTGGCTAAATTTGTTGATCTAGCGTCTGGCGTATGACCTCGTCTGGTGCAACACAATCAAATGTCATCACGAAGAAGATTTATTCCGGCAAATTGAAACTGTGCACTAAAAGTTAACACACTGACACACAGAGGGAGAGGTGTGTGCTCTGGAACCCTTGCGTGCAATGCATCACCCACCGCCTCGTGTTTCGTCGGATGGAGAGCACACTCTCACTGCCCTTAACACGTTCCCTGCCAAGCTGTTTTTCACTAGGCGTCATTTCTACGCCGCGTGTGCCGAAAACAGTACACGGTAAGCGCTTTAATAATTTTGTATCAATTCCTATTTTTTGTTGTTTGTGAGAGAATTTATATTATTTTCCAAATAAAGTGAGCAACAAAATACTATCGTTGGTTGAGCAAAGAGCGCGTTGAGAACAAACGAAGTTGGATTGTTTTTTCGATTCCTTTCTTAATCGTGTCCGCAAGCAACACGGTTTTTTATGACTGCTGGCAAAAAGGGACCACTTCTTGCGAGCTCTGCTAATCAACACGCCGCTTGTACCGTTATCAGTACGGGATGCAAAAACTCCTCTAAACATCACTAAATAACATAAACCAATCATAACGGGAATTAAAATTTAATGTGAAAAATAAAACACGTTGGCGTAGAAATGAAGCTAAGCGTGTACTGCTTTCGGTACACGCGGCAGGGAACGTGTTAACAGTCAGCCACTATAACCTAACTAAGTGGGACCCACATAATTTTTATTTTGGGGCCTTGGCGAAACAGTTGCGGAAACCCATGCGATTAACGTGCGCTGGTTGGGATTCTTGACCGCGTTGATCGTGGGCACACTGTTCAGGCATAATACATATCTTCCACACAGTTAAGCAGCTATGCCCATGACTCTGTTGACGGCTGGCATATTTACTGTGAACACAGATGCATGAATTGGTATTAAACGTCTAAGAATTTAAGCGCCATTTTCCTCGGTGACGCTAAAAGAGTTTCTGTTGCTGATCTTCTAGTCATCCCTTAAAGAGGTCTGCAATTTTTTCGAGTACATGATTCATTGGACTCACATCTTGAAAAGAGAAATGAATGAAGCACCTTATATTTGATTTCTGAGTGAGTACTTCGCCCTTTAACAACCAAACATTAGGTTCAGTGTAATCGGATAAAGCGGGTACACTGCACCGAGTGCACCGAGTACATGTTGGGTTATTACTTATATGTAAACTCATTATTCTAAGTGTATTCAAAATGTAGCAGAATAATAAGGATGTGCAATACATTGAAGAATTGAGGGCAAAACGAAGTATATGCTGTCCTCAAAAAAGGACATACAACATCGACGTCTTGGACAGAGCGTCACAATGGGCAGCTATAACTTCGAGGTAGTCAAGGACTTCACTTACCTCGGCTCCGGAGTAAACTGTACTAATAACATCAGTACCGAGATCAAGCGTAGGATAACTCTTGCCAACCGCTGTTTCTTCGGGCTCAAGAGGCAATTGAGTAATAGAGCCCTCTCTCGAAGAACCAAGTTGACTCTATATAAGACTCTGATCATCCCAGTCCTGCTATACGGCGCGGAGGCATGGACAATCTCGAAAGCGGATGAAGAAGTCCTTGGTCTCTTTGAGAGAAAAGTTCTACGCACGATCTTTGGTCCTGTTTGTGTTGACGGGTTCTGGAGATGAAGATTCAACCACGAACTGTACGGGCTGTACAGCGACATGAGCCTAGTTAGGCGTCTACGGATTTAACGCCTACGGTGGCTAGGTCATGTAGAGCGTATGGACACCACAGCTCCGGCACGAAGAATCTTCGAATCCGAACCTGTCGGGCAACGCAACAGAGGACGCCCGCGTTTAAGGTGGCGCACCCAAGTGGAGAAGGACCTCAACCAACTTGGTGTGCGAAACTGGAGACAGCTAGCCAGGGATCGCGCTAGTTGGAGAGGCATGTTGGTTGAGGCCCAGGTCCACCCCGGACTGTAGCGCCAATCGAAGAAGAAAGAAGAGAGTGCACTGAAAATGAAAAATTTAGCGAAGTCAAACATTGATTTGCCTAAGGGCCCTTGGCTCTTCAAAGTTCTCCCGAGTCGCCGTCTAGGTCCTAGAAGTATGCTGTTAAAGCTAAGAATGAGCCACCTATAATAGAATAACATAAAATACACAACATAATAATAATAATACAAACATACATAAATGACATAAAACCACCGCTTGTGCGTGCGAATGTTGGTGGGGAGAGAGTGGCATCGAGGGAGGCTCCTAGTGCATTGGATGTGATTCCCTGTACACTGGTAGCCGATCAACGGAACAGCTGATCGACGGAGCCGGCACACGCACCAGTGTACAAAAACAACACCACTCCACAAGCGATTGTACAGCGGAAGGTTTACCGCGATTGAGGGGAAAATGCACCAGTATGCAAATACACCGACGAGCAAACACGCACCCGCTCCACAAGAACTGGTCAGCGGATGGGTTACTGCGACCAAGGGGTATGCAGCTGTGTGCGTGTGCAAATGACCAATGGGAGTGCAAATACCAAATGCAGAACAAAGGCTGGATGCGTGCCGTTGCCGGGTCCGACGATCACCGTGGGAGAGAGAGTGGGACGCACGATCCAGTGGTGTGATCGATGTGCGTCGTGTGCGTGTGGAATGTGTGTTTTGGCAAGGTATGCATGGTATGCAAAATATGTGTGGAGGTGTGAATGATGGAATGTGCGGAATGCGTGTGAGTGCACAAGCGTGGGAAGATGGCATTCATTCTTTGCTTGACCGTGTAAGGGACACCAGCTCCCAGAAGCTTGCTCGCGTGTTGAAAAAAAAATATTTTTTTGGTTGGAAAAGAAAACAAAGGAAATAACAAAGAAAAAAAGAGAAAAACACAAACAGAAGGAGGAAGACAAAAAAATATATATATAAAAAGAAAAAAAAAAAGAAAGGAGGAAGAAAAAAAACAGGAAGAAAAGGAGACGGACAAGGAGAACGGAGAAGACACCGGGAACAACAAACACAGGAAAAACGGATAAGTACCCCCTTGTGGGAAAAAAAATAAAGTGGCGATTGGGGAGACTCCGAGGGAGCCCCAATCGGAAAATAAAAGTTTTTAAATAGTGCGTAGTGCCCAGAAAGGGGACAAAGGAATCGCGTAAGGTCCCGTACCGTCGTACAGTATTCAGGGGGGTAAAACCACCCATCGGCTGGCGACACAAAGGTCGCTTCGCGGTTTTAGTTGGCCCGTAATTTCGGTACCAAGCCGGTACCACGCGAACAGTGTTGGCGGAGTATTCGGGGTCGCCCGGTACCCGTTACCCTCGTGTGTGTGTGTGTCAGTGTTGTCCATCTGTGTGGGGACAGTTGGCCACCGAGCCCAAGCACTGTTGCTGGGTGAAAGTCGCTCGTAAGAGTAGACGTGTAGGCGGAGGTTCTTAGGAGCCGACGCCAATATCGGTTTTCCCCTAAAATTTAGGGCGAAGTAGATATATATACCGGCCGGGGTATATATATATTTTCATAAAAATTTACTGTATCTGGGTTTCGTCGTTCCCGACGAAAGACGACGTGGCGCCCACTTCCTTCGGGAAGAGCGGAAGTTTTGTAACAGTTGAGTGGTGAACCCCACCCCAGCCGAGTCGACCGGTCAGGAGGTATATATAGGACCACCCATTGTCGCCAGGGGGCGCGACAATGTTTCCGCATGTCCAGGGGTGTGTCTTAATCGATCCCGAGAGTTTGGAGTGCATCCGGCAACTGTGAGATTTTGACACCAAAATCCAAGCAGTGGTTAGTAAGGCATTTCTGATGGATTTCAGCGCTCATCTTCCAACTGCCACAGCGGCCCTACTGGGGCTACCAGCGACTTGCGCGCATGTTTCCGCATGTCCTGGGGTATGTCTTAATCGATCCCGAGAGCTTGGAGTGCTTCCGGCAACTTTGAGATTTTGACACCAAAATCCAAGCAGTGGTTAGTAAGGCATTTCTGATGGATTTCAGCGCTCATCTTCCAACTGCCACAGCGGCCCTACTGGGGCTACCAGCGACCTGCGCACATGTTTCCGCATGTCCTGGGGTGTGTCTCAATCGATCCCGAGAGTTTGGAGTGCATCCGGCAACTTTGAGATTTTGACACCAAAATCCAAGCAGTGGTTAGTAAGGCATTTCTGATGGATTTCAGCGCTCATCTTCCAACTGCCACAGCGGCCCTAGTGGGGCTACCAGCGCCTTGCGCACATGTTTCCGCATGTCCTGGGGTGTGTATTTACCGATCCTGAGAGTTTGGAGTGCATCCGGCAACTTTGAGATTTTGACACCAAAATCCAAGCAGTGGTTAGTAAGGCATTTCTGATGGATTTCAGCGCTCATCTTCCAACTGCCACAGCGGCCCTACTGGGGCTACGAGCGCCTTGCGCACATGTTTCCGCATGTCCTGGGGTGTGTCTTAGTCGATCCCGAGAGTTTGGAGTGCATCCGGCAACTTTGAGATTTTGACACCAGAATCCAAGCAGTGGTTAGTAAGGCATTTCTGATGGATTTCAGCGCTCATCTTCCAACTGCCACAGCGGCCCTAGTGGGGCTACCAGCGCCTTGCGCACATGTTTCCGCATGTCCTGGGGTGTGTATTTACCGATCCTGAGAGTTTGGAGTGCATCCGGCAACTTTGAGATTTTGACACCAAAATCCAAGCAGTGGTTAGTAAGGCATTTCTGATGGATTTCAGCGCTCATCTTCCAACTGCCACAGCGGCCCTACTGGGGCTACGAGCGCCTTGCGCACATGTTTCCGCATGTCCTGGGGTGTGTCTTAGTCGATCCCGAGAGTTTGGAGTGCATCCGGCAACTTTGAGATTTTGACACCAGAATCCAAGCAGTGGTTAGTAAGGCATTTCTGATGGATTTCAACGCTCATCTTGCAACTGCCACAGCGGCCCTACTGGGGCTACCAGCGACTTGCGCACATGTCTCCGCATGTCCTGGGGTGTGTCTTAATCGACCCCGAGAGTTTGGAGTGCATCCGGCAACTTTGAGATTTTGACACCAGAATCCAAGCAGTGGTTAGTAAGGCATTTCTGATGGATTTCAACGCTCATCTTCCAACTGCCACAGCGGCCCTACTGGGGCTACCAGCGACTTGCGCACATGTCTCCGCATGTCCTGGGGTGTGTCTCAATCGATCCCGAGAGTATGGAGTGCATCCGGCAACTTTGAGATTTTGACACCAAAATCCAAGCAGTGGTTAGTAAGGCATTTCTGATGGATTTCAGCGCTCATCTTCCAACTGCCACAGCGGCCCTACTGGGGCTACCAGCGACTTGCGCGCATGTTTCCGCATGTCCTGGGGTGCGTATTTACCGATCCTGAGAGTTTGGAGTGCATCCGGCAACTTTGAGATTTTGACACCAAAATCCAAGCAGTGGTTAGTAAGGCATTTCTGATGGATTTCAACGCTCGTCTTCCAACTGCCACAGCGGCCCTACTGGGGCTACCAGCGACTTGCGCGCATGTTTCCGCATGTCCTGGGGTGTGTCTTAATCGATCCCGAGAGTTTGGAGTGCATTCCGGCAACTTTGAGATTTTGACACCAAAATCCAAGCAGTAAGGCATTTCTGATGGATTTCAACGCTCATCTTCCAACTGCCACAGCGGCCCTACTGGGGCTACCAGCGACTTGCGCGCATGTTTCCGCATGTCCTGGGGTGCGTATTTACCGATCCTGAGAGTTTGGAGTGCATCGGGCAACTTTGAGATTTTGACACCAAAATCCAAGCAGTGGTTAGTAAGGCATTTCTGATGGATTTCAACGCTCGTCTTCCAACTGCCACAGCGGCCCTACTGGGGCTACCAGCGACTTGCGCGCATGTTTCCGCATGTCCTGGGGTGTGTCTTAATCGATCCCGAGAGTTTGGAGTGCATTCCGGCAACTTTGAGATTTTGACACCAAAATCCAAGCAGTGGTTAGTAAGGCATTCCTGATGGATTTCAACGCTCATATTTCAACGGATTCAGGGCGGGGCATGAAACCATTCATGCCGCGTCTAAACTGGTGTCCGACATCCAATGGAACAAAGACAAGAAACAATGCACGGGTGCTTGCCTGATTGACGTGGAGAAAGCGTTCGACACTGTTTGGTTGGAGGGCCTCTTCCTCAAGCAGATCAGGTCCGAAGGTCGAAGAAATAAATATCTTGTTGCAAGGTGACTTCGATCAAATTCAGCGATCTTGCGACGACTGGAAGTTGATTATCGACTTCCGGAAATGTGAAACTATCCGCTTCAGAACTCCGCTGTACATGGCACCATGGGATACGCGCACAAACTGGCGTAAGTTCGGCATTGTTGACCCACAGAGACGCCCTTTAGATGTAAAAAGTGTAGTTAGGTATCTTGGCATTTGGTTGGACCAATATCTGTATCTTGACAAACATATAGATATTGCTCTGGCCAAAGCTAAAAAGGCCTTTGCTGTGGCAAGGAGGTTGTCTCACTGCTACATGGCCCTCATCCGGCCAATTATGGCGTACGGTTGTCCGTTGTGGTTCAACGTGAGTCCTTCCCAGATGGAAAGGATGGGGTTGCTCGAGAGACAATGTCTTCGGACTTGTCTCCGTTTGTATCCCAATGAGGTCTTGCACAACGAGGCAAACCTCAACAGGATAGATAATTTTATTATTAAGCTGATCAGAAGGCATATTGCGGGGGCTTCCAACGGTCTGATCTTTGGGGCTTACTATCCCAACGTTATGTACCATGAGAGGGTGCGCCTTACCGGCTTTATTCCTCCCGAGGCGTTCCTCTATCTCGACACAATTGGCCTAATACAGGATCCACACGGATGTCCTGTAATCTTCCACGTCGTACGCCGAACAGTGCACAGGCGACTCCAATACGATCGGGATGTCGTTCGTAGTCACGAGGATCTCCTCCGGTTCAGAAGAGCGATATCTGTTCGAGATAAGAGACAGTCTGCCAAAGAACGGCAATTTCACTGGTGGTTACACCAAAACCAGACATGTATCTCCTCCTCCACTCACCATCTATGCACACGAAGAATTTTCCTCTCGAAGCAACCAAGAGCTGCTTCATCCGCTTTTGACAGAGTCCATGCCTCCGCGCCATACAGCAGGACTGGGACGATTAAGGTCTTGTAGAGCGTTACCTTGGTTGTTCGAGAGAGGGCTTTGTTCACCAATTGCTTTCTTAGCCCAAAGAAGCACCGATTGGCAAGAGTTATTCTTCGTTTGATTTCAGCGCTGGTGTCGTTGTCTGAGTTGATAGCGGTTCCTAGGCAGACAGAGTTTTTAACTACCTCAAAGTTATATCTGTCTGCCGTGACGTTCTGACCGAGACGTCGGTGTTGGGTGTCCTTTCTTGTTGACAGCATATATTTGGTCTTACCCTCGTTTACCGCTAAACCCATCTCCGCGGCCTCCGTTGCAATACTCACAAAAGCGCCTTTGACATCACGCTGCGTTCTTCCGATAATGTCAATATCGTCGGCATATGCGAGTAGTTGGACGGACTTCTGAAAGATTGTTCCTCTGGTGTTGGCGTTTGAGTCTTGAACAATTCTCTCAAGAACGATGTTTTTTGTTTTTTTTGTTATGTATTTATATATTATTTTGGTTTTATAAGAGTCAGTCTTCGCTTTCGCTTCTAGCATTTATAACACAAAGCTAACAGGACTTAACTTAAGACAATGTCAACACCGACAACACAAAGACAGTACAAAAGAGAACTTGTTGTTTGTACACGTATGAATGAAAGAGAGAGTATTATATAGCTTGTAGCTTGGCTTTAGCGTCTTCATCTGATGCCCAGCAGTATCACGTGACTTCTTCGGCTGGGGAGCATGTATATACAATTGCAAGCACATGCCTTGGCTTGGTTTGGCCGTACCGCTTTTTGTCAAATCCACAGCAACAGTGATTAACATTAGGCTCATGACAAACACTGCTAAGTACAGTCTGTACTAAATGCCGAACATGGGTCAGCTGTTACATAGTAAAGGAGTTTGTCTACCTCAGGGCAAGTGTAAACTCCACGAATGACATCGTAGTGGAGATCCGACGTAGAATCGCCCTTGGCAACCGATGCTACTTCGGTCTGTGAAAACAACTGGGCTCGAAACTCCTGACTCGAAGGACCAAAGTCATGCTCTACAAAACCCTTATCCTGCCAGTCCTACTTTATGGAGCCGAAAGCTAGACATTAAGTAAGGCTGCAGAGCTGATTCTTGGTGCCTACGTCGGATACATGGTCCCGTCTGCGAGGAAGGCGAATGGAGGAGAAGACACAACTGCGAACTCACCGAGCTGTACAAGGATGTGGATGTAGTCCGGAAGGCAAACTACATTGGCTCGGCCACATCGAGCGAATGGACAACAACGCTCCAGCAAAGAGGGTCTTCGAATCCGAGCCTCCTGGTTCGAGAAGGAGAGGAAGACCGAACCTCCGGTACAAAGACCAAGTCATCGCGGATGCAAGACAGCTCGGCCTTGATGACTGGAAGCAGCGTGCCCAGGACCGTCACCGATGGAAGCCAGCAATTGCTCAGGCTCAGACCCTTCATGGTTGGTCTGCCTGATAAGTAAGTAAGTCAGCTGTTACATGTAACTCCGGGTGCACGCGTCCGTACAGCACGGACATAGTTAAGGTAGTATCTTAAGTTTTTAATTCTAGGTTAAGGTAGTTTAAGATGATTCATCTCAGTCCAGATCAGCCGAGTTTTTCCTAATACTTTTCTTGGCTAATAAAAAGCAAATTGTCCATAAGACACAAGCAAAATAAAATAAAATTTGCTTATGCTGAAAGGCGCAGTAAAATTAAGATAGTATTAACTTAGAGTACCAGTATAGGGTCAGTTGGCTAGATGTCAGAACGATGTTAAGATAGTTAAGCTAGTTTTAAGTATTTTTTTCTAGAATTTGAGAATAGTTTAAGAAAATAAAACAAAAATCTGCATAAGTCGCTTGTCAACGCTTCGAAATCCCATTTATTTACCAAATAGAATATCCTGTGAACTTTTTACTTTCACCTTGTATGCAACGCAAAAAACTGCAAACTGTATAATTTCTTATTACGGCAAAATTCTACGTTGAACTGCATGCATGCATAGCTATGAACATATATATGTACGTAAACATGTGTGTACACACGCACACGTAACATCCATACAGCAAAACCACTGAGTCACATGCATACAACTATGCAGTCTGTACCAATTTTGACAGCAGAAGCCAACAGACAGCACAAGCCAAGCCATTTTTGTCAAGCGGTAAATCCGTGAGGCCAAACACGCTGTTAATGCATGAAGACCCCGCCGAAAGAGTACTTATCTCTTTTTCTCTCTGTTGCTTTGTGCGCTGCATGTAAGCCCACCAACAATGCTTTCTATTCTTCTTTTCTCTTGCTAAAAGCACTGTTAGGAACTGTGTGAAGAAATGTTTTTAGTTTCACGTCAACGTGGTTGTAAGTCACTCCATGTTTGGACTCAAGCTAATAAAGAGCTATGGAAAAAATATTTTGGTGTCTAATTATTTTATTTTTGCGGAGCCACGATTGGCTCCCACACATATAACTACTGGTGATATGATCACAAGAATTCTTTTGCTGGGCATGCTGGGCATCTGCGCATTCCGCGTAGAGTAGAGAGTGGTAAAGGTTGAGCGCTACCAGGTTGAGGTCTATTTCTGGGTACACAAAGCCAACCCTGTGGAAGAAAACCGGAATAAGTTCAAACGAGCCAGAATTGGCAATGGCAACAACAACTTCTCGGCATTTGTGAAAAAAACATGAAGAATTCCACCCCGTCTTCAATTCCCGCGCTCATTTGCAATCACATTCCAGCTGCCAGCTGCTTAGACAAATTCGGTCTGCTTTTGGCGTAGCTTGCAGCCGGTCTCGAGAGCGTTGGTTTCACCATCGACAAGGCGAGTCCACTTCCGTAATTCAGTGGCCCGGATGGTATTGCCCCAATGCTTCATCTATCCTACTCTCCAGGTCTCTTTCGGAGATAATGGGCAACAGCATTTGTCCAGTCCGTCCCTAAAAACATGCGAATCTTCATCACCCACCTCGTATCGACCCACAGCACTTATCTCCCTTTTTCCAAGGTTATGGGAACGTTGTCTAATCGTCTGCCTGTTAGAGAGCTCACCTCACCGAAAAGTGGAGCCAATCTTTGCGACAGCAAGACAGTTGTGCTCGAAATTTCTGAGGCATTTGACAGCGTTTGGCATCAAGCTCTCTTGTCGAAAATGCGTGCCTAAGGTGGTAATGAATCCCTGCTGCTGTGGACTAGAACTAACTTCTCGAACCGTTTAATTGTTATCAGCTGTTTTGGTTGTGTTCAAGTCTAATATCCACAAGTGTTAAGAGCAGTGAATTTCAAACTTGGCATTCGAACAGTATTGACTGCAGTAAGAACTGCAGAAGAACAGAGTGGAATTCAAGGCTTTCAAAACTGTCTGCTGTCACCAAAGCGAGTCCCTGATGCCCTGATCCTTGGTACGTGTGTTACCACAGCACAGTTGGAACGATCACATGCCTATTTATATTACAATAATGTGGGAGGCGCTACAGCCCGTAGGGGGATTGGGCCTGGCTTCTCAGCAACCACTCGTGTCGTGCCTGCTATTGTTCTCCGAGTGGAAGGGACCTAGAGTTTTATGCCGAATCCGAACGGCTTTGTTTGAGAAGCCTACCTACGACGTCGAGGCTGGGGTTGACGCACACACCCACAACGCCACGGGCCACCAAATACCTATTTGAGGTCACAAAAAAAGCTACGAAGCCTCCCTTGATCGAGGCAAGAAATGTTTCGCCCCTCTGATTTGGCCTTAATTCACAAGGCTCACACCAGGCTTGGTCCAACTATCAAGGCTCCATGCGACTTGCTCGGACATCAACCTAACGTGTTTTAATTGTCCGTGTTGTATGGCTATTTCAACAGACTATGCTTCCACAGAACTAGCCAGCTGCAATCCTCCTCTCTATGGTTCCGCCCGCAATGCACGTTCGCCAGGAATACACATCAGTTCACAGTTGAGGAATGCTTTCGGACAAACAGTGACATCTTGAGGCTCGTAAATCGAATGCTCTCCCAGGCCACTCTTTCCCCTAGACTACATAGACATTCCGCAAATATTTAAGTCAACTGCGCACAGGTAACCCTTCTCCCTCCATACCTTTGGCCGTGCTGTGTTTTGATCCCAGGCAATTAAGGATTGAACCCGCTCAAATTATAAAAGAAACAAAGGTTAGCGTAACTCGGTGTTAAGTTTGGGAGACGGAACAAGCGTGTGAAGACCGCCGAAAGGCTACTTCTGTTCGAGGTCTGTGAATACGAAACTTGAACTCCATAATACACGCAGGGAGTAACAGTCGCATTAAACACACCATTTAGCATGATGTCACACATGTACTAATCGATTCTGAGACTCTGGTGTGGCTTTGCCACCCCCTAGAAAAAATATAGAAAGCAAGGTAAGTTGGTTGATTTTCGTGTTCATTGTCCGACTGTCACAGTGTTCGGTTATTGCACCTCACACTAGCTCTCTTTAATATTCTCCTTCTCAGGACTTTGTCTGACTGTCTATCCAATCACTTACAACACAAGGCTTAGTCTGAGTAATACGTTTAAGTTTATTGATTTTTTGTAATTTAACTACATGTCAGTAAAGTGAATCTTAACCCTGTCGTGGTCGCGGCGGTGGTGTTGGTCGAATCGGTGGTGGTAGTGCGGAAGCGTCTGGTGCAAAACATCTTTGATATGTCGATGGTGGTGAAGTAATAAGACTCATTGTGAGAAGCTGTTTGAAGAAATAGGTGAAAACGCTAGAAAGGATGAATGAATGGCGGTGCTTACCAGATGAACAAGTTGCTTCATGTTTTGTTTACGTTTGTTTTGCTTCTGCTCCGGATATTAATAACTTTGTTCCTCTGAAAATCTCTGTGAAATTCCTCAATCGCCTGAGCTATATACCCTGTGGACGAAACACAACGATGAATAAAACAAACAAGTTAACTGAAATATACTCTTTATCTATAATTAAAATAAACCGTCTTCATCGGTGATATCCAATAAAATGACTCATCAACTTCACTTGCATCCATCTTGGCAACAAGAACAATACAGTAATTAATGCATGCAAAACAGGAGAGGAGAAGAAATAGAAAAGGACGCTTTCACAAAAACGTAAACCAAACCCTCTGTACCTTCGGCCGTGCTGTGTCTTCAATTAAGTTATCAATTAAGGGTATTGACAACAACTTGAGCGCGTGCATATTATAAAAAAAAACCGAGGCCTGTTGTCGGTTCGTAACCGTCGATTTTTTATGTGGTGAGGGAGTTAACCTCACGCACAACCTACAACTGGTGGGCCAGGCCCATTATTTTACCCTCGGGCAGAGGGAGCTCGCTGCATACACTGGTTCACCACACAACGATTGTTGTGATGGCTATCCAGGAGCGCTACGAGGAGGTTGTATGCCAACTTGACTTGTGCACAACAGGGATCGTGCTGGCATCCTACCAGGTTGGGTGCAGTCAGCAACTGTGCCCTGTGTACATAAGCCCATGCCCCGAAGTTGAGTTAAAGGGCGATTTTGATGGTATCAGGGGATGCAATGCATTGCGACTATGACAACCAAATTAGATATCGGCAGCTATTAGCTGGCTGCTAAGGATTAAAGCACGCAGATTAGATCGTTTACCTCAGAAAGAATTAAACAATTTTATAAAAAACACATCACACACTAGTTTCAAAAAATACCTGACGTTAATTGTTTGGATAGTACGATTTCTATCTTCTATAGCGAAGGCGATGATCTTGCGCCAACCGTCAAGTATAATCAAAATATACCAACTAGAGGTGATATACAAATTTCGGCAATGCTCCGTTCTGGTATTATAGTCAATTCCAGTAGTCCGTGGAATAAAGGATATACCATTGCCAACAACAGTGAATCACATAATGTTGTGTTTAAGTGTTACTGTCTTTTAAAGAAAGTTCACTAAGGCTTAGTGGAGAGCATCCCTTCCAATGACTCAATACCTCAAAAGCGCCAAGGAAGTAGACCTCCATACTGCAAGTTCGTACTAGACTCATTTAACAAATCAACAGAGCTCTTATGTACTTGACCAGTTTTGGCTCTTACAACGGATGAGAGTAACGCAACTTTGGGTGCAGTTCTCTCGCGAACCATATGCCTCAAGGAGTCTAAATCGTCATGAGACCAAGTACAGCACAGTGAAGAAGGAACTGATGTCCATATGGGCTACGCAATATTCTAGACCGTATTTGTTCGGAAGAAGATTTAAAACAGAAGCCGAGCATCGTCCATTAGTCTGGTTAATTTCCTTAAAGGAACCGACTTCTAAGCTCCAACGCTGGGAAACCATATTAAATGTAGCGGACAACGAGCTAACACCGCGTTTATAAAAAAGTTTCTAACTTTTCACTTTACTTCTCCAAACACTCACACAGGTAATTTGGCGATAATTGAAGTATGTGTTATGTATTTCTTGCTCATTGCTCATTAATCTATCTATTATAGGGTATTCATATGTCACTGCACAAAGTGCAAGCAATAGACACGTCTTCAAATTTACCAGCAAATATCTATGAGTACTTACCTTTGATTTTCCTGAGATTTGCTTAACTTCCACTGATCACTGCCGTCGCACTCTGCTTCAACTCAACGAATGCCCACAAATCGCTCCACTTTCTGTCGTCAAAATGTCGTCAAGAGGGGGTCCTATCCGTGAGTATCCACTACCCGACCAATGGCGAGTGAGGGGGATACACCTTCATGTACACTCATTCTATGTATGCTTCTGTGCCAGAAGGAGACTATGGGAGTGAGAATGAGTAGATGTGACTCATGACTCTTTGGAGTGGTGTGTCGGTATATATGCTCGGCTTAGTTAAGGAACAGAAAGAAGAGAGCGAGGCAAGCTTGAACTGGGCTTTCAATCACACATGCATGCATCCATCCATACAGGTGTACACTCACACACTCCCCGATCTATTCAACAATAAACTGAATAGCTACGCATAGACGCATGGGCAGCAAATAAGCAAGCGTGGCGTTCTGACGAAGTCAGTCGTCACAAACATCGAAGAGTAATCGATCGGTATCAGGTGAATGGAATTCAGTGAAATGCGAAATCTAAGTCCCGGCTGTATCAGCTTTTGTTCCTGGGATGTAAGCCAATCTAACAGGGGAATGAGATCAGGGGTTTCTGGGAACGTAATGATCGCTCTTGAATTTTGCAATTTCGCAAGAAATGCGGGGATTCTCCGTATTCTGTCTAATCACCCTCCGTTCGTTTGGATTTGCCAGTTCAATTTGCCTAAACATGGCCTTCTGGTTTTGTAAGCAGCTGTAATACAGCCTACACTTGAGACACACTTCTGAGCTTCGCTGCACCACACACAGTCGGAGTTGATGTAAGTAATGTTCTCGGGATCAGAGCGAATCTCTTTGCTGCGTAAGTTCACTCATACCTTTGTCAACCAGCCGTCTTGGCACTTTGTGAGCACAGGCGAAATCAAACTTTTAGATTTGAACCTGCGATCGCCATTTACGTCCGTGGTGATGCAGCTTACCAACTTCAGCCACAATACAGCCCCTCTTCCAATCCGAAACTTAGTTTTCTGTGGTTAAAATTAAAAACAACGTGATAACAAAGAAGGATGTCACAATCAGTTCCGATAGTCAGGCCGCTATGAAATCCCTGGACAATGTCGTGTTCTACTCAAACACATCCCTTAATTGCAGGCTGTCTCTTAACGAGATGGCAGAGCATTTGAACACCATGTGGGTGCCGGGAGACTGTGACATACCAGGAAACTGCAAAGCCGATGAACTCTCCAGATGTGGTACAACCTCATCCCTAACAGTAGCAGGGGTACCACCTTCCATGCCGATCGCTACAGCTTACCATCTTCTTAAGAACCACCACTAACTAATGACAGATGGCTAAAAGGCACCACCTGCATTAAAACAAAAGAAATCTCGGCCATCACTTAACCTCAAACGGTCACTCAGTCTACTTGGACTCAGCAAGCCCACATTAAGGACCCTCGTGGGAGTCATAACCGGGCACTGTGCAATTGGCACTCATGATCGCAGGATGGGTGCCCCATATAATGATTTTTGCAGAAGCTGCATAGATGAAGAGGAGGAATAAAACACCCATCACCTTCTCTGCTCCTGTAGTGCTCTTGCCAGTCGTAGGTTCCTACACCTAGGAGCCTATTACTTCAGCTTCCGTAACGAGCTTAATAGTGCCAGCAATGGCCAACTAAACCGCTTCATTAGCAGCGCCAACTAGTTCCAGTGTTAGAAGAAGCCAATCCGCGTGGGACTACAATGGGCCTAACCTGGCCTGACTTGTGACTGACTGCTCTTTAGCAGTAAGCCATTACAACCTAACCTAACATACATCCTAGACAAAAATGCTTAAGACTAGTTAAACGAACAATATTACTGTATTAACTTACTGGCCCTCGGCGGGCACTCTGAGCTAAACTTCAACTTAATCTAGCTTTTCATTTGTTTAATAAATTTATAGTTTCTGTACGCCTACCGCACGGTATGAGAGTCGGCCCTAAGTTGCTGGTGCCAGATTTCAATCCAATCCACAGCACGACATAGACCCACTGCTCCCCATAAGGCGGTACGCATTACCCGTTCTACCCGGCGTCTAAAGTGTTCGACGATAGAGTTCCTTCAGTCAGCCAACGAAACTTACGATATTGCATCGCAACATCCGACTCGAGACCACTGTACTGAACCGGAGGAGGCCCTCCTCAACTCGTTGTGCAACGGAACGGTCGTGGTTGGGTCGACCATCCACAGTTGACCTGGCTATGTGAAACAGGATCGGTACCGCATTCTTGTCTTGTAGCATGCCGTGCTTGTCAAAATGGAGAACTGCTTCTGGAGGGACGAATCCACTGTGACGTACCCTTTCGTGATACTGTGGGTTGGCGTAGTAAGCCCCGGAGATCAAGTTATTGACCGAGTTTATCGCTCTCGCAGTGTGGCCTCGAATCAACTTCACCAAGAATATGTCCACTCATATCAGGTTGGCCCTGTGGTATAAGACCTCATTGGAGTCGAATTTTCTGTACTCGGACTCTGGTGTTCTGTAGAGGCGAAGGCAATCCCTCTCAAACACCCGAATCCTTTCCATAAAGCTTGCACTCACAGCCCTAGGTGACCATTGTCCGTATGAAGGCCATGTAACAGATTACCTTCATCCTCGCATCGAGTTGGCTGGTGTAAAACAGGCTAGTCAGTACTGATCTTGCCAGATGCCCAGGTATCTGACTACAGTCCTTTGCGCCAGTGGTTGCCCGTGCCGTCCAACAATTGAGAACCCAATTCGCCAATTCTTTTTTGTGTCCGCGGAAGCTTTATACAACGGCCTCCTGAACAGAATGGTTTCCGACTTCTGAAAGTTTATATAAGTTGGAGTGTAGAAGGATTGCACGTCCACCTAGCTTCTGAGCATTTTTGTCTTGCATGTACATTTACTATGAATGACAAATAAACATGAATTTAAATACAAAAAAACTCGTTGTTGTTCTGCGTACTATTGCCCAGACATCGGTGAAGAAGTTCGGCTGCTGACGTTTATAAAGCTGGGCGTGATGGCTTCCTGTTCGTCACTGTGTTTCGGTGGGTGTTTATAATCCCAGCGGCTTCAGACTTGAGATACTTGCACCAAGTGTTAGGTCCAGCAGGGCAATTCCTGTGGCCCAAATCTCATGTTACATATCTTCAATGGAATCGGAATAAAAATAGCCAATTCTTTCATAAGTTCTTCTGTTAGGTGCGCTTTTTTAGGATTTCGAAGCGTTGACAGGCGTCTCATGCAGGCACGAGCGTTGTCACTTAGTCTCTATAAATGAACTCCTACTCTCACCTCCCCGTGGTGAAGTCCGGAGTTGAGCACCTTCCCCGTGTGACGTTATTGGCGGCTGCTAACGAGAGAGGGGGAGAGTGTGCGAGTCTGTATCAGGACTCTTCTCTCTTTATGGATGGCGGCGGAGGAGCTTATCATCAGATTAGCCAACGGCGACATTCGGACCTACCAGGTACACTCCCTTTTAGAGCTACTCTGACATAATCGGAGCTCAGATCTAAAAGGTTGCTCCGAGGTCCTGTCGGGATATTGGAGCTGGCAGCAAAGGAACCCTATTATATAATGTAAACGGCGGAACTGACAACCTCAGCTAGGTCACCGATACCGGAGTCATCCGGACCCTTCGCCCAGGGGTAAAATAAATGAGGATGGCCTCCCAGTTGGGGGTTGTGCGTGAAGCTAACACCCTCACCACGTAAAAAACAAAATGTTCAGAGACCACTTGCCTCGGATACTGACGGATTCACTGTTGACGACCGCAGCAAACAAGTTACCATGCTTTTCGGTTCTGAGCGCGGAATGTGAGGTCCTTTAAGAGGCCACGTGCAGCCGAAGAACTCGAGGAGGCCCTTGACTGCTCTAAAACAGATATCAACGCCATCCAGGAAGTGCTATAGAATGGGCCGGGCAAGAAGAGGATTAAAAACTGCGGCACCTACTACGGTGATTGCAGCAGAAAGAGGCGCTTGTTTGGATGTAGATTTGTTGTTCGAAGCAGACTTAGGCAAAAAAACGTAAACTCTGTCTGTAAAGACGAATGCCTCATAACAATTCCCATCGAGGCTGAATTCGGGAACATCAGCCTGATTTGCGGAAACATCCAGACGGAGAAGAAGGATGACGATAGCAAGGATGACTTCTATGATCTCCTAGAAGAAATATACGATCAATGGACCAGCTTCGACGCCAAGATCGTTCTAGGAGATTTCAAAGCTAAGCTGGGTAAAGAAGAAATCCTTGCGTTAGTCATCGGGAAACACAGCCTGCACGTTTTAACGACGAGTGCAGCCAGGCACATGCCTGCGTGATGTAGCTGTGCGTTGGAAGAAGAGCGGTACACGTACGACCAAGCCACACCAAAACCATGTGCTTGCATTTAGCCAAGTACGCTCCCAAGCCTAAGCACTAGCATAATCTTGCTGTATTGAAAGAAAGCAAGGCCAATGCCATGCACGCTCCCTAGACGAAGCAAGTCGCAGGCAAACTACAAGCGAAGGCGCCACGATCAGGAATACCATGCAAGCAGCTCTTTCAAAGCCGTTAAAGTGGACTAGTGAGTGCGGCCTAGGCATGAATCCACAAAGACAGGCTTAGTCCCCCTCACTTCACCCTAATTTCACCCGCCTACCCAATCAGGGACACTTCTAAAGCTGAACAGCAGCTCTAAAATCGTGGCTATCATACTCGACGTGACACGTCGACGGGAGCACGTCAGGAAGGAGTCTATTGCTGCAAAAAGACGATTAGTTGCAAATGGGGAATACATTTCCACATCCTCCACTGCCTATTTGCGTCGGCAGGCAAACGCATATGTACTTCCTTACCTACTAGGCCGACGACCCAAGAAGGATCCGAGCCTGAGCAATTGCAACCTTCCTTGGGTGACAGTCTTTTGTATCCAGTCATCAATATATATCCGTTTTGAGAGTAAAGCATTGTTCAACTGTATAAACAAACCTTGATTTCTCTTTTTTCCTAATTGCTATTATCCTTAGGGATTATAATATTAGAATTTGTGTAACACAAGCTTGTAACAAGTTACACGGAATAAATTAATCTTAACTGTTTATAAAGCAGAAGGTTTGTGTGTCTGCCCGATAAAGGCTCCGAAACTACACATCGCTAAGCTCTGAAATAAAAGTCATTCTAAAATTTAGATGCTGAGTGTGACAATTTTTAAGTCCGTACGACATACCCTTTGGAAGTTACGAGCAATTACGGGAATACAATTCTCAAAATAAGGGTGGTTGCATCAATCCGGTATGACACCATTTCAAGTTGCGTAGCCGTGGATATCAATTTGCACAACAAGTGAACATCGAGCACAGGCACATAGATGAGATTTTCAAGAACTATTTTTTTATGAATCGCTTGATATCCCTCCACGTTGTGTGTAATTGGTTGAGAAAAAACCGTGGTTTCCGTCCGTTTTGCTGCAGAACACATTGATCATTCAAACTTGAACATGTATGCACACAGTCAACGAATTGAACGGTTGAAGAAACAAACCGGACAAAGCCGGGTAGGAAATCTAGTATATCAATAAGTTGAAATGGTGTCTTTTAAAAAATCACTAACAACATGTATTTTTTTTTGGCTGGCGAGGGTAGCTGAAAATCTTCAAAAGACACCGTTCCCACATAGCGAATGGGATTTTTATACAGTAAAAACACCTCCCTTCAAAGAAAATATATATCCACTACAACTAAGCTTACACTTATCCAGCAGTCTTACTTTCTTGCTTTAGGCGCATTTGGCAAGGAATTCTCCATTCAGAGTACCTGCTATCACCGCAGATAAGCGCGGGTAGAATTCACTGTGCTAGGTCACGGGGTTCAGTCCTTTGAAGACAGCGGAAAGCTTTACTTTCGTCGCGAAGTGGAAGGACAGCAGAGTTTGTGTGCTCTTCCAGACGGCGCGTATGCTAACGAGCAAAATTTGTAATTTCATCTTGGACTGATGGAATTCCAAGATCTCTGTGGACGTCGCTGTTTCGTATCCACCAGGAGTTATATGCGTGGGAGCCAATCGTGCTTCCGCAAAAATAAAATATTTAGACACCAAAATATTTTTTCCATACCTCTTTATTAGCTTGAGTCCAAACAGACTTACAACTACGTTGACGTGAAACTAAAAACATTTCTTCACACAGTTCCTAACAGTGCTTTTAGCAAGAGAGAAAAGAAGAATAGCAAAGCATTGTTGGTGGGCTTACATGCAGCGTACAAAACAACAGAGAGAAAGAGAGATAAGTACTCTTTCGGCAGCGTCTTCATGCATCGACAGCGTGTTTGGCCTCATGGAATTACCGCTTGACAAAAATGGCTTGGCTGGTGTTGTCTGTTGGCTTCTGCTGTCAATCTTGGTACAGCCTGCATTCTTATATCACATAGTTGCAAACACGTGATGAGGTTGTCTATGGCATCTGGTCTAGTACCGTTTCACAACACGTGACTTGGCTTGTTCTTTCCGTTGCAAAGATCGGTACAGACTGCATAGTTGTATGCATGTGACTCAGGGTGCGTTGACCATGGTCCTTAGCACTTTATGTTGATATGTTTGTGGTATGTTTCTATTAGTCTCTTTGGTACAACCCCATTGTTTGAAAATGCACGAATATACCGATTAACCAAAGTTATTTGTTTTCAAAATGCACGAATGTATAAATTAACAATTCATTTATTGTAAGAAAATGTTTATATGGTTAGATTCACAATGATTATAAATTAGAAATTATGATATGAACGATGATATGTTTAATTTGGCACAAATAATAAAGAAATTAACAAAGAACTTAGACAGGTTGTGGAACAGAATTACCATTGGTGTTGAAGCTGCTGCGAGTGAAATCCAAGTGAACGAGGCATCGGATGATCAGATCATACCATGTAGCGCGATATGGACAAAAAAAGTCTTCAAATGCAGTCTCCACTAATTAGTTGTTAGTGCACTAGCAAATTTTGTCTTTCAACACCAATGGATGTATTGTTCGTTGAAAGAGTGAGAGAGATAGACAATACCCAAAGCTTTCGCATAATGTACAGTGACTCAATTGAACTGCTTTACAAAAAATCAATAAACAAAATGTGTGTACAAGAGCAATCAAAATATATGCAATACAATTAAAAAGTGGAATTGAATAATAAGTGTTCATTAAGTCTCAAACATCCCGGCCCCCCTGGACCAACGTAGGTTCAGCATGTAGAGGCTAATTTGGCAAGTTTTGTAATTGGGCGAACAAATGATCCTCTAGTTGTCCGAATTGTAGCAACACGAGTGCGGTTATCTGCTCCTGGATGAATCTTCTCTATTCGACCGAGTAACCATTTCCCTGTAGGTAGATTCATTTCTCGGATCACTACCACATCTCCGACTGCGAGATTCGCCTTTGGATGTTGCCATTTCGGTCGATCTTGAAGCGATGTAATGTATTCCGCGTGCCACCTTCGCCAAAAGCCTTGAACCATGGCCTGGAGAAATTTCCAATGTGAGTGTCTGTTGGGTGGTACCTTTTCACAAGTTGGCTCCGGGACTGCAGTGTAGGGTTCCCCTATAAGAAAGTGAGCAGGCGTTAAGGGATTAATGTCTTCATCAGAGAGAACACAGAGGGGACGAGAATTCAATACGGCTTCAATCTGACTTAGTACGGTACACATCTCCTCGAAGGTCAGTATTGCGGAACCAATCACTCTCCGTAAATGGAGTTTCACAGATTTTACTCCTGCCTCCCATAATCCGCCAAAGTGTGGTGAGGAAGGAGGAATAAAATGCCACGTTATCTCATCCTTTGCCAGAGCCGCCAAAACTTCGTCCATGTGAGTCGTCGATAACACAGCCCGTTGCATTTCGTTCAAACACCGTCGGGCACCTTGAAAATTAGTGCCATTGTCGCTATACACATTCGAAGGCTTCCCACGTCGAGCAACAAATCGTCTGAAGGCGGCTAAAAACGCGTCGGTGGTTAGGTCACTTACCATTTCCACATGAAGGGCTTTCGTTGCGAAACAAACGAATAAAGCAACGTATCCCTTTGAAGTTTTTGCGTTGCGAGTTCTAGACAATTTTATAGTAAAGGGCCCAGCATAATCACATCCGGTGTTTGTGAATGGCCTGGACGGTGTTACACGTAGACGTGGTAAGTCTCCCATCAACTGTGCTGTTGTCGTTTTACGTTGCATAAAACATACCTTACATCTGTGGACTATTGTACGTATGAGATTTCTGCTACCCAGGATCCAGAACTGCTGACGAACGATGACAAACGTTTCCGAAACTCCTGGATGTAAATAAACGTTATGAATTTGAGTTGCTATAATACGTGACAGATGGTTATTTGGAAGTAGTATTGGATGTTTTATATTGAACCCAATATTGGCATGTCGTATACGCCCTCCAACTCGCAAGAGTCCGTTCGAATCCAAGAATGGTGTATACCGTAGCAATTTCGATTTATTTGGTAGTGTATGACCATTAGCAAGCAAGTTGATTTCACTCCCGAACGCGATGGTCTGCTCATATTTCAAAATGCGTTTCTGGGCCAAACGAATTTCAGTGCAGGTTAAGAAGCCCTTTATTCTGCAAGAGGAGGAAAGACGACAATTAGCAACGAACCGGATACAATATGCGACTACCCTTTGCAGTTTGTACCACGATGAATGCTTATTAATAAGAGTATACAGAATGTTATCGTCAGGGCAGATTTGGAACACTTGTTTTGCTGACGGCCTCTCCTCCTTCGTTATAACGGTCGCGTCAGGCGGTGGCACTGAGAACTTTGATGTTGGCCAAAGCTCTTGTGGCAACGAAAGCCAAGCGGGTCCGTTCCACCAAAGTGGATGTTCGTTAATAGACGATGGTAATAAACCGCGCGATGCACAATCCGCCGGATTTGATTCCGAAGCGATATAGTTCCAAGCATATCGGGGAATTGTTTCGAGGATCGTTGATGTACGGTTCGCGACGAACGAAGTCCAACGACGAGGAGGAGACGACAACCAGTGAAGTACAATTTCCGAGTCACACCACGCACAAATTTTACATTTTATACACATCGACGAAGTAATTAAGTTGATCACACGACATAACAATACGGCACCACATAGTTCAAGTCGCGGAATGGATACAGGCTTAAGGGGAGCGACCTTTGTTTTGGCTGCAACGAGTATTGTTTTATACCGATTGGGCGCGATCTTCGAACGGATATACACAACAGCACTATAAGCAACCGCACTTGCACCAGAAAACCCGTGCATCTCTATGTCTTCGAATGAGGAAAAAACATGTCTTGGAACCCGAACACGCTCAAGATAATGCAGCTCACTTCGATATTTTAACCACTTCGTCGCTAATGTCGTTGGCAGAGGATCATCCCATCCTAGCTTTAACTCGGATGACCACAGCTCCTGAAATAAGAGTTTAAACAATATGACACAAGGAGCTAGAAACCCGAGGGGGTCATATAAGCGAGAGATTTCTGATAGCAGGGTACGTCGAGTAGGAGAAGGATTCAAACGCGATTCCGAAATGCGAAACGAAAAGTCATCAGTTCCAGGACTCCAGTGCATACCTAACATCTTAATGACCGAGTTACCGCGCTCAGTATCCACTAACGAAAAGTGACAATCTTCCTTCTTCAACCGAGACAGAAGAGGCCAACAGTTCGAACTCCATTTCCGCAATTCCAATTTAGCGTTGGATAACAGCGATACTAATTCCGATTGCAGATCAATTAGATCAGTCACCGAATTTGCTCCAGTCATGATGTCATCAACATATACATCATTGCAAAGAATATTGGCACCATTTGGATACTGAAGCTTGTAATCTTCTGCAATCTGTTTCAGCACCCGAACCGCTAGAAATGGAGCTGACGCCGTTCCGTAAGTTACTGTACGTAACCGAAAATGTTCAATTTTGCCAGTTGAATCTTCACGCCATACAATCCGCTGGTAATCGCAGTGCTTGTCAGCCATCCAAATTTGCCGGAACATCTTTACGATATCTGCAGAGAAAACATATTTATGCCGTCTGAAACGTAGTATAACACCCAATAAGTCTCTTTGAATAGGTGGCCCTGGAAACAGCTGACTGTTGAGTGAAATTCCCGAGGAATCCTTGGCTGAGCCATCAAAGACGACACGAAGCTTTGTAGTGGAGCTGTCTGGTTTTAGGACGGCATGATGTGGAAGATAAAAGTGTTCTCCAGAGTTGGCGTTGATCTCCTCAGGTGGTATTCGAACCATATGTCCCATTTGTAAATATTCCTTCATAAAACTGGAATACTGTGTGTAGAGGTTTTTATCCTTTCGAAAACGTTTTTCAAGGATAAACAATCGATGAAGGGCGGATTTCAACGAATCACCAAACGGAGGGGGAAACGTTCTAAATGGAAGCTCAACGACGTATTTTCCATCTGATGAACGGGAGTACGAACTTACAAAACGTTTCTCAGCCTCATCATCGCGAAATGCTTCATCTGGGAGTGTTTTTACCTCGTCTAACTCCCAAAATCGTTGTAACAAGGCATCAATATCGAGGGTGGTGCACAGCAAAGAAGTTGGAGAGAAATCGGTAGAGGATGTATTTAGTAACTCACCTGTTACCACCCAGCCGAACACGGTGTTTTGGACAATTGGATCCGTCCTTTCGCCTCGGATTTGCCCGCTTTCGATAACAGACCACATTTTGTCAGCTCCGATTAAGACATCGATGGAATTTGCAACATTAAAAGACGGATCAGCCAATTCTAAGTCGCTAATGTGTGGCAGTTTAGAGACATCGAATGTTTGAGCTGGTAGATTCGAGGTTATTTTGTTTAATACGAATGCATTAACCACCAAAAAGTTTTGATTAACACGAGAGTATAATGTGATTAAT
The DNA here is from genome assembly GCA_916610145.1 of Eristalis arbustorum. NCBI lineage: Eukaryota > Metazoa > Arthropoda > Insecta > Diptera > Syrphidae > Eristalis > Eristalis arbustorum. The sequence goes on along the minus strand of OU744321.1, from coordinate 5,348,072 downwards.
ACAGAACCCCTAGTGTGACCAGCAGCTGTTGATGAAACACCACAAATTGGGATTCGAGCGTGCTTTCGTGGTAGACCAAGCTTCTGAGCAAACGATTCGGATACAAACGAGACCTGCGACCCAGAATCTAGAAGTGCCCGGCACACTATGAAATTTCCGCACTTGTCTCTAACCTTAGCCAATATTGTTGGAAGAATTATCTGTTTTTTCGAACCCATTTCTACAGAGTGGTTATTGACGATTGTCGAAACAGGAGTCGAATGGTTTTGTACAAACGTTGATGGATTGGAGACAGTGCTGACTGGTGAGGACGATTGAGTGTCTGGCGGATGAACCAGCGAGTGATGTCTTGACTTACACTGACGACAACGAAACATTGAGCGACACTTACTAGCAGCGTGGCCAACACGAAGGCAATTAAAACACAACGAATGATCTTTTACGAAGTTACGGCGAGAATCAACATCAAGAGACACAAACTTAGCACACTGTGGTAAAATATGTTGTTCTTTGCACTTTGGACACTGTAGGTTAGATTGATTTGCTTCAGCAACGTGAGCACGAATTTGTCCAGGATTCTTTGTTCGCGAAACGCCTGTCTGCGCGACCGATTGACAGGATTCTAGCGCGTTGCACCTATGGTCTAAGAATTCGAGTAGTTCTTCAATTTTCACGTCATCACGCGAACCGATAAACTCAGCCCATGCCTGTCTTGTGCAAGGGTCAAGTTTGTTCTGCAAAAGATATATCACCCACGGGTCACGGTCTGTGGAATTTAAGGCTTTAAGCCCACGAATAACTTCGTCTGCACCATCTGTTAATTTTCGCAGCGTTTTCACATTTCCGAGCGAAGCTGTGGGAAGAGACACAAATGTCTGTATAAACGATTGAACAATCAAGTTCACGCGGTCAAAACGGCGTTCCAGGCGATCCCAACTTTCGTTGAGATTTTTCAAACGTACCTCCAACATTTCTAAACTAGTTTCACTCGAAATTGTGGATACGAATGCCCGCGCGCGTGTTATGCATCCTTTAATATTTCCATATTTTTGTCTTAATGATGCCATTATTATCCGGCTCGAAGGACCACTTTTTATGTTTGAAAATGCACGAATATACCGATTAACCAAAGTTATTTGTTTTCAAAATGCACGAATGTATAAATTAACAATTCATTTATTGTAAGAAAATGTTTATATGGTTAGATTCACAATGATTATAAATTAGAAATTATGATATGAACGATGATATGTTTAATTTGGCACAAATAATAAAGAAATTAACAAAGAACTTAGACAGGTTGTGGAACAGAATTACCATTGGTGTTGAAGCTGCTGCGAGTGAAATCCAAGTGAACGAGGCATCGGATGATCAGATCATACCATGTAGCGCGATATGGACAAAAAAAGTCTTCAAATGCAGTCTCCACTAATTAGTTGTTAGTGCACTAGCAAATTTTGTCTTTCAACACCAATGGATGTATTGTTCGTTGAAAGAGTGAGAGAGATAGACAATACCCAAAGCTTTCGCATAATGTACAGTGACTCAATTGAACTGCTTTACAAAAAATCAATAAACAAAATGTGTGTACAAGAGCAATCAAAATATATGCAATACAATTAAAAAGTGAAATTGAATAATAAGTGTTCATTAAGTCTCAAACAGGTGTCAAAATCTCAAAGTTGCCGGATGCACCCCAAACTCTCAGGATCGGTAAATACACACCTCAGGACATGCGGAAAATTGTGCGCAAGTCGCTGGTAGCCCCAGTAGGGCCGCTGTGGCAGTTGGAAGATGAGCGCTGAAATCCATCAGAAATGCCTTACTAACCACTGCTTGGATTTTGGTGTCAAAATCTCAAAGTTGCCGGATGCACTCCAAACTCTCAGGATCGATTAAGACACACCCCAAGACATGCGGAAACATGTGCTCAGGTCGCTGGTAGCCCCAGTAGGGCCGCTGTGGCAGTTGGAAGATGAGCGTTGAAATCCATCAGAAATGCCTTACTAACCACTGCTTGGATTTTGGTGTCAAAATCTCAAAGTTGCCGGATGCACTCCAAACTCTCGGGATCGATTAAGACACACCCCAGGACATGCGGAAACATGTGCGCAGGTCGCTGGTAGCCCCAGTAGGGCCGCTGTGGCAGTTGGAAGATGAGCGCTGAAATCCATCAGAAATGCCTTACTAACCACTGCTTGGATTTTGGTGTCAAAATCTCAAAGTTGCCGGATGCACTCCAAACTCTCGGGATCGATTAAGACACACCCCAGGACATGCGGAAACATGTGCGCAAGTCGCTGGTAGCCCCAGTAGGGCCGCTGTGGCAGTTGGAAGATGAGCGCTGAAATCCATCAGAAATGCCTTACTAACCACTGCTTGGATTTTGGTGTCAAAATCTCAACGTTGCCGGATGCACTCCAAACTCTCGGGATCGATTAAGACACACCTCAGGACATGCGGAAACATGTGCGCAAGTCGCTGGTAGCCCCAGTAGGGCCGCTGTGGCAGTTGGAAGATGAGCGCTGAAATCCATCAGAAATGCCTTACTAACCACTGCTTGGATTTTGGTGTCAAAATCTCAAAGTTGCCGGATGCACTCCAAACTCTCGGGATCGATTAAGACACACCCCAGGACATGCGGAAACATGTGCGCAAGTCGCTGGTAGCCCCAGTAGGGCCGCTGTGGCAGTTGGAAGATGAGCGCTGAAATCCATCAGAAATGCCTTACTAACCACTGCTTGGATTTTGGTGTCAAAATCTCAAAGTTGCCGGATGCACTCCAAACTCTCGGGATCGATTAAGACACACCCCAGGACATGCGGAAACATGTGCGCAAGTCGCTGGTAGCCCCAGTAGGGCCGCTGTGGCAGTTGGAAGATGAGCGCTGAAATCCATCAGAAATGCCTTACTAACCACTGCTTGGATTTTGGTGTCAAAATCTCAAAGTTGCCGGATGCACTCCAAACTCTCGGGATCGATTAAGACACACCCCAGGACATGCGGAAACATGTGCGCAAGTCGCTGGTAGCCCCAGTAGGGCCGCTGTGGCAGTTGGAAGATGAGCGCTGAAATCCATCAGAAATGCCTTACTAACCACTGCTTGGATTTTGGTGTCAAAATCTCAAAGTTGCCGGATGCACTCCAAACTCTCAGGATCGATTAATACACACACCAGAACATGCAAAACGGTGTGCGCAGGTCGCTGGTAGCCCTAATAGGGCCGCTGTGGCAGTTGGAAGATGAGCGCTGAAATCCATCAGAAATGCCTTACTAACCACTGCTTGGATTTTGGTGTCAAAATCTCAAAGTTGCCGGATGCACCCCAAACTCTCAGGATCGGTAAATACACACCCCAGGACATGCGGAAACATGTGCGCAAGTCGCTGGTAGCCCCAGTAGGGCCGCTGTGGCAGTTGGAAGATGAGCGCTGAAATCCATCAGAAATGCCTTACTAACCACTGCTTGGATTTTGGTGTCAAAATCTCAAAGTTGCCGGATGCACCCCAAACTCTCAGGATCGGTAAATACACACCTCAGGACATGCGGAAACATGTGCGCAAGTCGCTGGTAGCCCCAGTAGGGCCGCTGTGGCAGTTGGAAGATGAGCGCTGAAATCCATCAGAAATGCCTTACTAACCACTGCTTGGATTTTGGTGTCAAAATCTCAAAGTTGCCGGATGCACTCCAAACTCTCGGGATCGATTACGACACACCCCAGGACATGCGGAAACATGTGCGCAAGTCGCTGGTAGCCCCAGTAGGGCCGCTGTGGCAGTTGGAAGATGAGCGCTGAAATCCATCAGAAATGCCTTACTAACCACTGCTTGGATTTTGGTGTCAAAATCTCAAAGTTGCCGGATGCACTCCAAACTCTCAGGATCGGTAAATACACACCCCAGGACATGCGGAAACATGTGCGCAAGTCGCTGGTAGCCCCAGTAGGGCCGCTGTGGCAGTTGGAAGATGAGCGCTGAAATCCATCAGAAATGCCTTACTAACCACTGCTTGGATTTTGGTGTCAAAATCTCTAAGTTGCCGGATGCACTCCAAACTCTCAGGATCGATTAATACACACACCAGAACATGCAAAACGGTGTGCGCAGGTCGCTGGTAGCCCTAATAGGGCCGCTGTGGCAGTTGGAAGATGAGCGCTGAAATCCATCAGAAATGCCTTACTAACCACTGCTTGGATTTTGGTGTCAAAATCTCAAAGTTGCCGGATGCACCCCAAACTCTCAGGATCGGTAAATACACACCCCAGGACATGCGGAAACATGTGCGCAAGTCGCTGGTAGCCCCAGTAGGGCCGCTGTGGCAGTTGGAAGATGAGCGCTGAAATCCATCAGAAATGCCTTACTAACCACTGCTTGGATTTTGGTGTCAAAATCTCAAAGTTGCCGGATGCACTCCAAACTCTCGGGATCGATTAAGACACACCCCAGGACATGCGGAAACATGTGCGCAAGTCGCTGGTAGCCCCAGTAGGGCCGCTGTGGCAGTTGGAAGATGAGCGCTGAAATCCATCAGAAATGCCTTACTAACCACTGCTTGGATTTTGGTGTCAAAATCTCAAAGTTGCCGGATGCACTCCAAACTCTCGGGATCGATTAAGACACACCCCAGGACATGCGGAAACATGTGCGCAAGTCGCTGGTAGCCCCAGTAGGGCCGCTGTGGCAGTTGGAAGATGAGCGTTGAAATCCATCAGAAATGCCTTACTAACCACTGCTTGGATTTTGGTGTCAAAATCTCAAAGTTGCCGGATGCACTCCAAACTCTCAGGATCGGTAAATACACACCCCAGGACATGCGGAAACATGTGCGCAAGTCGCTGGTAGCCCCAGTAGGGCAGTTGGAAGATGAGCGCTGAAATCCATCAGAAATGCCTTACTAACCACTGCTTGGATTTTGGTGTCAAAATCTCAAAGTTGCCGGATGCACTCCAAACTCTCAGGATCGATTAATACACACACCAGAACATGCAAAACGGTGTGCGCAGGTCGCTGGTAGCCCTAATAGGGCCGCTGTGGCAGTTGGAAGATGAGTGTTGAAATCCATCAGAAATGCCTTACTAACCACTGCTTGGATTTTGGTGTCAAAATCTCAAAGTTGCCGGATGCACTCCAAACTCTCAGGATCGGTAAATACACACCCCAGGACATGCGGAAACATGTGCGCAAGTCGCTGGTAGCCCCAGTAGGGCAGTTGGAAGATGAGCGCTGAAATCCATCAGAAATGCCTTACTAACCACTGCTTGGATTTTGGTGTCAAAATCTCAAAGTTGCCGGATGCACTCCAAACTCTCAGGATCGATTAATACACACACCAGAACATGCAAAACGGTGTGCGCAGGTCGCTGGTAGCCCTAATAGGGCCGCTGTGGCAGTTGGAAGATGAGTGTTGAAATCCATCAGAAATGCCTTACTAACCACTGCTTGGATTTTGGTGTCAAAATCTCAAAGTTGCCGGATGCACTCCAAACTCTCGGGATCGATAAAGACACACCCCAGGACATGCGGAAACATGTGCGCAAGTCGCTGGTAGCCCCAGTAGGGCCGCTGTGGCAGTTGGAAGATGAGCGTTGAAATCCATCAGAAATGCCTTACTAACCACTGCTTGGATTTTGGTGTCAAAATCTCAAAGTTGCCGGATGCACTCCCAACTCTCGGGATCGATTGAGACACTGCCCAGGACATGCGGAAACATGTGCGCAAGTCGCTGGTAACCCCAGTAGGGCCGCTGTGGCAGTTGGAAGATGAACGCTGAAATCCATCAGAAATGCCTTACTAACCACTGCTTGGATTTTGGTGTCAAAATCTCAAAGTTGCCGGATGCACCCCAAACTCTCGGGATCGATTAAGACACACCCCAGGACATGCGGAAACATCTGCGCAAGTCGCTGGTAGCCCCAGTAGGGCCGCTGTGGCAGTTGGAAGATGAGCGCTGAAATCCATCAGAAATGCCTTACTAACCACTGCTTGGATTTTGGTGTCAAAATCTCAAAGTTGCCGGATGCACTCCAAACTCTCGGGATCGATTAAGACACACCCCAGGACATGCGGAAACATCTGCGCAAGTCGCTGGTAGCCCCAGTAGGGCCGCTGTGGCAGTTGGAAGATGAGCGCTGAAATCCATCAGAAATGCCTTACTAACCACTGCTTGGATTTTGGTGTCAAAATCTCAAAGTTGCCGGATGCACTCCAAACTCTCAGGATCGATTAATACACACACCAGAACATGCAAAACGGTGTGCGCAGGTCGCTGGTAGCCCTAATAGGGCCGCTGTGGCAGTTGGAAGATGAGTGTTGAAATCCATCAGAAATGCCTTACTAACCACTGCTTGGATTTTGGTGTCAAAATCTCAAAGTTGCCGGATGCACTCCAAACTCTCAGGATCGGTAAATACACACCCCAGGACATGCGGAAACATATGCGCGAGTCGCTGGTAGCCCCGGTAGGGCCGCTGTGGCAGTTGGAGGATGAGCGCTGAAATCCATCAGAAATGCCTTACTAACCACTGCTTGGATTTTGGTGTCAAAATCTCAAAGTTGCCGGATGCACCCCAAACTCTCAGGATCGGTAAATACACACCCCAGGACATGCGGAAACATGTGCGCAAGTCGCTGGTAGCCCCAGTAGGGCCGCTGTGGCAGTTGGAAGATGAGCGCTGAAATCCATCAGAAATGCCTTACTAACCACTGCTTGGATTTTGGTGTCAAAATCTCAAAGTTGCCGGATGCACCCCAAACTCTCAGGATCGGTAAATACACACCTCAGGACATGCGGAAACATGTGCGCAAGTCGCTGGTAGCCCCAGTAGGGCCGCTGTGGCAGTTGGAAGATGAGCGCTGAAATCCATCAGAAATGCCTTACTAACCACTGCTTGGATTTTTTGGTGTCAAAATCTCAAAGTTGCCGGATGCACTCCAAACTCTCGGGATCGATTAAGACACACACCAGGACATGCGGAAACATGTGCGCAAGTCGCTGGTAGCCCCAGTAGGGCCGCTGTGGCAGTTGGAAGATGAGCGCTGAAATCCATCAGAAATGCCTTACTAACCACTGCTTGGATTTTGGTGTCAAAATCTCAAAGTTGCCGGATGCACCCCAAACTCTCAGGATCGGTAAATACACACCTCAGGACATGCGGAAACATGTGCGCAAGTCGCTGGTAGCCCCAGTAGGGCCGCTGTGGCAGTTGGAAGATGAGCGCTGAAATCCATCAGAAATGCCTTACTACTGCTTGGATTTTGGTGTCAAAATCTCAAAGTTGCCGGATGCACTCCAAACTCTCGGGATCGATTAAGACACACCCCAGGACATGCGGAAACATGTGCGCAAGTCGCTGGTAGCCCCAGTAGGGCCGCTGTGGCAGTTGGAAGATGAGCGCTGAAATCCATCAGAAATGCCTTACTAACCACTGCTTGGATTTTGGTGTCAAAATCTCAAAGTTGCCGGATGCACTCCAAACTCTCGGGATCGATTAAGACACACCCCAGGACATGCGGAAACATGTGCGCAAGTCGCTGGTAGCCCCAGTAGGGCCGCTGTGGCAGTTGGAAGATGAGCGCTGAAATCCATCAGAAATGCCTTACTCACTGCTTGGATTTTGGTGTCAAAATCTCAAAGTTGCCGGATGCACTCCAAACTCTCGGGATCGATTAAGACACACCCCAGGACATGCGGAAACATCTGCGCAAGTCGCTGGTAGCCCCAGTAGGGCCGCTGTGGCAGTTGGAAGATGAGCGCTGAAATCCATCAGAAATGCCTTACTAACCACTGCTTGGATTTTGGTGTCAAAATCTCAAAGTTGCCGGATGCACTCCAAACTCTCGGGATCGGTAAATACACACCCCAGGACCTGCGGAAACATGTGCGCAAGTCGCTGGTAGCCCCGGTAGGGCCGCTGTGGCAGTTGGAGGATGAGCGCTGAAATCCATCAGAAATGCCTTACTAACCACTGCTTGGATTTTGGTGTCAAAATCTCAAAGTTGCCGGATGCACTCCAAACTCTCAGGATCGGTAAATACACACCCCAGGACATGCGGAAACATGTGCGCAAGTCGCTGGTAGCCCCGGTAGGGCCGCTGTGGCAGTTGGAGGATGAGCGCTGAAATCCATCAGAAATGCCTTACTAACCACTGCTTGGATTTTGGTGTCAAAATCTCAAAGTTGCCGGATGCACTCCAAACTCTCGGGATCGATTAAGACACACCCCAGGACATGCGGAAACATCTGCGCAAGTCGCTGGTAGCCCCAGTAGGGCCGCTGTGGCAGTTGGAAGATGAGCGCTGAAATCCATCAGAAATGCCTTACTAACCACTGCTTGGATTTTGGTGTCAAAATCTCAAAGTTGCCGGATGCACCCCAAACTCTCAGGATCGGTAAATACACACCCCAGGACATGCGGAAACATGTGCGCAAGTCGCTGGTAGCCCCAGTAGGGCCGCTGTGGCAGTTGGAAGATGAGCGCTGAAATCCATCAGAAATGCCTTACTAACCACTGCTTGGATTTTGGTGTCAAAATCTCAAAGTTGCCGGATGCACCCCAAACTCTCAGGATCGGTAAATACACACCCCAGGACATGCGGAAACATGTGCGCAAGTCGCTGGTAGCCCCAGTAGGGCCGCTGTGGCAGTTGGAAGATGAGCGCTGAAATCCATCAGAAATGCCTTACTAACCACTGCTTGGATTTTGGTGTCAAAATCTCAAAGTTGCCGGATGCACCCCAAACTCTCAGGATCGGTAAATACACACCCCAGGACATGCGGAAACATGTGCGCAAGTCGCTGGTAGCCCCAGTAGGGCCGCTGTGGCAGTTGGAAGATGAGCGCTGAAATCCATCAGAAATGCCTTACTAACCACTGCTTGGATTTTGGTGTCAAAATCTCAAAGTTGCCGGATGCACTCCAAACTCTCGGGATCGATTAACACACACCCCAGGACATGCGGAAACATGTGCGCAAGTCGCTGGTAGCCCCAGTAGGGCCGCTGTGGCAGTTGGAAGATGAGCGCTGAAATCCATCAGAAATGCCTTACTAACCACTGCTTGGATTTTGGGGTCAAAATCTCAAAGTTGCCGGATGCACTCCAAACTCTCAGGATCGGTAAATACACACCCCAGGACATGCGGAAACATGTGCGCAAGTCGCTGGTAGCCCCAGTGGGGCCGCTGTGGCAGTTGGAAGATGAGCGCTGAATCCATCAGAAATGCCTTACTAACCACTGCTTGGATTTTGGTGTCAAAATCTCAAAGTTGCCGGATGCACTCCAAACTCTCGGGATCGATAAAGACACACCCCAGGACATGCGGAAACATGTGCGCAAGTCGCTGGTAGCCCCAGTAGGGCCGCTGTGGCAGTTGGAAGATGAGCGTTGAAATCCATCAGAAATGCCTTACTAACAAAACTACTGCTTGGTTTTTGGTGTCAAAATCTCAAAGTTGCCGGATGCACTCCAAACTCTCAGGATCGGTAAATACACACCTCAGGACATGCGGAAACATGTGCGCAAGTCGCTGGTAGCCCCAGTAGGGCCGCTGTGGCAGTTGGAAGATGAGCGTTGAAATCCATCAGAAATGCCTTACTAACCACTGCTTGGATTTTGGTGTCAAAATCTCAAAGTTGCCGGTTGCACTCCAAGCTCTCGGGATCGGTAAATACACACCCCAGGACATGCGGAAACATGTGCGCAAGTCGCTGGTAGCCCCGGTAGGGCCGCTGCGGCAGTTGGAAGATGAGCGCTGAATCCATCAGAAATGCCTTACTAACCACTGCTTGGATTTTGGTGTCAAAATCTCAAAGTTGCCGGATGCACTCCAAGCTCTCGGGATCGGTAAATACACACCCCAGGACATGCGGAAACATGTGCGCAAGTCGCTGGTAGCCCCAGTAGGGCCGCTGTGGCAGTTGGAAGATGAGCGCTGAAATCCATCAGAAATGCCTTACTAACCACTGCTTGGATTTTGGTGTCAAAATCTCAAAGTTGCCGGATGCACTCCAAACTCTCGGGATCGATAAAGACACACCCCAGGACATGCGGAAACATGTGCGCAAGTCGCTGGTAGCCCCAGTAGGGCCGCTGTGGCAGTTGGAAGATGAGCGTTGAAATCCATCAGAAATGCCTTACTAACAAAACTACTGCTTGGTTTTTGGTGTCAAAATCTCAAAGTTGCCGGATGCACTCCAAACTCTCAGGATCGGTAAATACACACCTCAGGACATGCGGAAACATGTGCGCAAGTCGCTGGTAGCCCCAGTAGGGCCGCTGTGGCAGTTGGAGGATGAGCGCTGAAATCCATCAGAAATGCCTTACTCACTGCTTGGATTTTGGTGTCAATCTCAAAGTTGCCGGATGCACCCCAAACTCTCAGGATCGGTAAATACACACCCCAGGACATGCGGAAACATGTGCGCAAGTCGCTGGTAGCCCCAGTAGGGCCGCTGTGGCAGTTGGAAGATGAGCGTTGAAATCCATCAGAAATGCCTTACTCACTGCTTGGATTTTGGTGTCAATCTCAAAGTTGCCGGATGCACCCCAAACTCTCAGGATCGGTAAATACACACCCCAGGACATGCGGAAACATGTGCGCAAGTCGCTGGTAGCCCCAGTAGGGCCGCTGTGGCAGTTGGAAGATGAGCGTTGAAATCCATCAGAAATGCCTTACTAACCACTGCTTGGATTTTGGTGTCAAAATCTCAAAGTTGCCGGATGCACTCCAAACTCTCGGGATCGATAAAGACACACCCCAGGACATGCGGAAACATGTGCGCAAGTCGCTGGTAGCCCCAGTAGGGCCGCTGTGGCAGTTGGAAGATGAGCGCTGAAATCCATCAGAAATGCCTTACTAACCACTGCTTGGATTTTGGTGTCAAAATCTCAAAGTTGCCGGATGCACTCCAAACTCTCGGGATCGATTAAGACACACCCCAGGACATGCGGAAACATGTGCGCAAGTCGCTGGTAGCCCCAGTAGGGCCGCTGTGGCAATTGGAAGATGAGCGCTGAAATCCATCAGAAATGCCTTACTAACCACTGCTTGGATTTTGGTGTCAAAATCTCAAAGTTGCCGGATGCACTCCAAACTCTCGGGATCGATTAAGACACACCCCAGGACATGCGGAAACATGTGCGCTAGTCGCTGGTAGCCCCAGTAGGGCCGCTGTGGCAGTTGGAAGATGAGCGCTGAAATCCATCAGAAATGCCTTACTAACCACTGCTTGGATTTTGGTGTCAAAATCTCAAAGTTGCCGGATGCACCCCAAACTCTCAGGATCGGTAAATACACACCTCAGGACATGCGGAAACATGTGCGCAAGTCGCTGGTAGCCCCAGTAGGGCCGCTGTGGCAGTTGGAAGATGAGCGCTGAAATCCATCAGAAATGCCTTACTAACCACTGCTTGGATTTTGGTGTCAAAATCTCAAAGTTGCCGGATGCACTCCAAACTCTCGGGATCGATTAAGACACACCCCAGGACATGCGGAAACATGTGCGCAAGTCGCTGGTAGCCCCAGTAGGGCCGCTGTGGCAGTTGGAAGATGAGCGTTGAAATCCATCAGAAATGCCTTACTCACTGCTTGGATTTTGGTGTCAATCTCAAAGTTGCCGGATGCACCCCAAACTCTCAGGATCGGTAAATACACACCCAGGACATGCGGAAACATGTGCGCAAGTCGCTGGTAGCCCCAGTAGGGCCGCTGTGGCAGTTGGAAGATGAGCGTTGAAATTCCATCAGAAATGCCTTACTAACCACTGCTTGGATTTTGGTGTCAAAATCTCAAAGTTGCCGGATGCACTCCAAACTCTCGGGATCGATAAAGACACACCCCAGGACATGCGGAAACATGTGCGCAAGTCGCTGGTAGCCCCAGTAGGGCCGCTGTGGCAGTTGGAAGATGAGCGTTGAAATCCATCAGAAATGCCTTACTAACCACTGCTTGGATTTTGGTGTCAAAATCTCAAAGTTGCCGGATGCACTCCAAACTCTCGGGATCGATAAAGACACACCCCAGGACATGCGGAAACATGTGCGCAAGTCGCTGGTAGCCCCAGTAGGGCCGCTGTGGCAGTTGGAAGATGAGCGCTGAAATCCATCAGAAATGCCTTACTAACCACTGCTTGGATTTTGGTGTCAAAATCTCAAAGTTGCCGGATGCACTCCAAACTCTCGGGATCGATTAAGACACACCCCAGGACATGCGGAAACATGTGCGCTAGTCGCTGGTAGCCCCAGTAGGGCCGCTGTGGCAGTTGGAAGATGAGCGCTGAAATCCATCAGAAATGCCTTACTAACCACTGCTTGGATTTTGGTGTCAAAATCTCAAAGTTGCCGGATGCACCCCAAACTCTCAGGATCGGTAAATACACACCCCAGGACATGCGGAAACATGTGCGCAAGTCGCTGGTAGCCCCAGTAGGGCCGCTGTGGCAGTTGGAAGATGAGCGCTGAAATCCATCAGAAATGCCTTACTAACCACTGCTTGGATTTTGGTGTCAAAATCTCAAAGTTGCCGGATGCACCCCAAACTCTCAGGATCGGTAAATACACACCTCAGGACATGCGGAAACATGTGCGCAAGTCGCTGGTAGCCCCAGTAGGGCCGCTGTGGCAGTTGGAAGATGAGCGCTGAAATCCATCAGAAATGCCTTACTAACCACTGCTTGGATTTTGGTGTCAAAATCTCAAAGTTGCCGGATGCACTCCAAACTCTCGGGATCGATTAAGACACACCCCAGGACATGCGGAAACATGTGCGCTAGTCGCTGGTAGCCCCAGTAGGGCCGCTGTGGCAGTTGGAAGATGAGCGCTGAAATCCATCAGAAATGCCTTACTAACCACTGCTTGGATTTTGGTGTCAAAATCTCAAAGTTGCCGGATGCACCCCAAACTCTCAGGATCGGTAAATACACACCTCAGGACATGCGTAAACATGTGCGCAAGTCGCTGGTAGCCCCAGTAGGGCCGCTGTGGCAGTTGGAAGATGAGCGCCGAAATCCATCAGAAATGCCTTACTAACCACTGCTTGGATTTTGGTGTCAAAATCTCAAAGTTGCCGGATGCACTCCAAACTCTCGGGATCGATTAAGACACACCCCAGGACATGCGGAAACATGTGCGCAAGTCGCTGGTAGCCCCAGTAGGGCCACTGTGGCAGTTGGAAGATGAGCGTTGAAATCCATCAGAAATGCCTTACTAACCACTGCTTGGATTTTGGTGTCAAAATCTCAAAGTTGCCGGATGCACTCCAAACTCTCAGGATCGATAAATACGCACCCCAGGACATGCGGAAACATGTGCGCAAGTCGCTGGTAGCCCCAGTAGGGCCGCTGTGGCAGTTGGAAGATGAGCGCTGAAATCCATCAGAAATGCCTTACTAACCACTGCTTGGATTTTGGTGTCAAAATCTCAAAGTTGCCGGATGCACCCCAAACTCTCAGGATCGGTAAATACACACCCCAGGACATGCGGAAACATGTGCGCAGTCGCTGGTAGCCCCAGTAGGGCCACTGTGGCAGTTGGAAGATGAGCGTTGAAATCCATCAGAAATGCCTTACTAACCACTGCTTGGATTTTGGTGTCAAAATCTCAAAGTTGCCGGATGCACTCCAAACTCTCGGGATCGGTAAATCCACACCCCAGGACATGCGGAAACATGTGCGCAAGTCGCTGGTAGCCCCAGTGGGGCCGCTGCGGCAGTTGGAAGATGAGCGCTGAAATCCATCAGAAATGCCTTACTAACCACTGCTTGGATTTTGGTGTCAAAATCTCAAAGTTGCCGGATGCACTCCAAACTCTCGGGATCGGTAAATCCACACCCCAGGACATGCGGAAACATGTGCGCAAGTCGCTGGTAGCCCCAGTGGGGCCGCTGCGGCAGTTGGAAGATGAGCGTTGAAATCCATCAGAAATGCCTTACTAACCACTGCTTGGATTTTGGTGTCAAAATCTCAAAGTTGCCGGATGCACTCCAAACTCTCAGGATCGATAAATACGCACCCCAGGACATGCGGAAACATGTGCGCAAGTCGCTGGTAGCCCCAGTAGGGCCGCTGTGGCAGTTGGAAGATGAGCGCTGAAATCCATCAGAAATGCCTTACTAACCACTGCTTGGATTTTGGTGTCAAAATCTCAAAGTTGCCGGATGCACCCCAAACTCTCAGGATCGGTAAATACACACCCCAGGACATGCGGAAACATGTGCGCAGTCGCTGGTAGCCCCAGTAGGGCCACTGTGGCAGTTGGAAGATGAGCGTTGAAATCCATCAGAAATGCCTTACTAACCACTGCTTGGATTTTGGTGTCAAAATCTCAAAGTTGCCGGATGCACCCCAAACTCTCAGGATCGGTAAATACACACCCCAGGACATGCGGAAACATGTGCGCAAGTCGCTGGTAGCCCCAGTGGGGCCGCTGTGGCAGTTGGAAGATGAGCGCTGAAATCCATCAGAAATGCCTTACTAACCACTGCTTGGATTTTGGTGTCAAAATCTCAAAGTTGCCGGATGCACTCCAAACTCTCGGGATCGATTAAGACACACCCCAGGACATGCGGAAACATGTGCGCAAGTCGCTGGTAGCCCCAGTGGGGCCGCTGCGGCAGTTGGAAGATGAGCGCTGAATCCATCAGAAATGCCTTACTAACCACTGCTTGGATTTTGGTGTCAAAATCTCAAAGTTGCCGGATGCACTCCAAACTCTCAGGATCGGTAAATACACACCCCAGGACATGCGGAAACATGTGCGCAAGTCGCTGGTAGCCCCAGTGGGGCCGCTGCGGCAGTTGGAAGATGAGCGCTGAATCCATCAGAAATGCCTTACTAACCACTGCTTGGATTTTGGTGTCAAAATCTCAAAGTTGCCGGATGCACTCCAAACTCTCAGGATCGATAAATACGCACCCCAGGACATGCGGAAACATGTGCGCAAGTCGCTGGTAGCCCCAGTGGGGCCGCTGCGGCAGTTGGAAGATGAGCGCTGAAATCCATCAGAAATGCCTTACTAACCACTGCTTGGATTTTGGTGTCAAAATCTCAAAGTTGCCGGATGCACTCCAAACTCTCAGGATCGGTAAATACACACCCCAGGACATGCGGAAACATGTGCGCAAGTCGCTGGTAGCCCCAGTGGGGCCGCTGCGGCTGTTGGAAGATGAGCGCTGAATCCATCAGAAATGCCTTACTAACCACTGCTTGGATTTTGGGGTCAAAATCTCAAAGTTGCCGGATGCACTCCAAGCTCTCGGGATCGGTAAATACACACCCCAGGACATGCGGAAACATGTGCGCAAGTCGCTGGTAGCCCCAAAAGGGCCGCTGTGGCAGTTGGAAGATGAGCGCTGAATCCATCAGAAATGCCTTACTAACCACTGCTTGGATTTTGGTGTCAAAATCTCAAAGTTGCCGGATGCACTCCAAACTCTCGGGATCGATTAAGACACACCCCAGGACATGCGGAAACATGTGCGCAAGTCGCT
>OU744321.1:5283879-5332093 GCA_916610145.1 Eristalis arbustorum | reverse complement strand
ATTCATTCTCTCATCCTCGCAGTAATATCCCTCTATTTTGTTGATCGCGCGAGAAAAGGAAAACACTGAATCCAAACAGCAATTAATATTTATTAATCGATGTTTATTTGTCTGTTTATCTAAGGACAGTTTTCTTTTATTGCAAAATAGCAGACAATCTTACAATGAATATACAAAAATGCTGACTATTTATTGCCGCTTCGAGTCGATAGCAATTTTCGCCGGAGCCGCTGATTTGAACTGAAGCCAGGTCGTTGGACATCCGGTGAACTGCTGACTGGTGTTGATGCGGTTGTTGGCACTGGCATAACTCGCGCTTCTCATGCTCCAACGATTTTCTCCCGAGAAAGCAGTGTTCCTTCCCCATCTTCAGCTCGTAGAGCTCGCTAACAGCTGTTGTCGTTCTTTGCAGCGCCGCTTTATATGCTTCTTGCTTGACTGCATTCGCCTGCAGGCACTCATTGTCAAAACACGGGTTTCGTTGTGGCTTTTTGGCAATACTGCGACTAGTCTTCAAGGTTTGATGTTGGCGGAGCCTACGCAGCTTCAGAGGTTAAGGGAGACACGATCGGAAAAGGATTTGGCAATCAAACAATCCTCGACGTTCAACTTTCTCGCAGTTTCATTGTCTTGAGGGTGACCTTGATACTCGCAACCTTACTTTCGCCACAACAAGATGGTGGTCTGGGTCAATGTTGGCGCCTCGAAACGTTCGGACATCTATAATACTAGAGGAGTGCCTTGCTACCATCTGGTTGAGCTGTTGACCGAGATGTGGGAATCGTGGACTGGCTACTACGACGTTTCGGTCCGCAGCAAAGTCGGTGTCGTGTGGGCTGTACTTCCCGACCGTACTACCAAAGACGTTCTCTCTTCCTAGCTTTGCGTTAAAATCGCCTAGGATAAATGTAATGTCGTAGCTTTTGCATTACTCATACGATTTGTACACGCGCTCATGGAACGTCAGGTTCCGTCAGGTGGTGTCGTCATCCTTCTCCTCCGTGGAGCCTGTGCTCATATGAGACTTGTATTGGCAAATTTAGTCTCGATGTGTATGGTTGTGAGATGAGTGAGGTTGTGACTCTAACGACAATTCCACATCCAATCCACATCCTGTTTTAGTTGCTTGAAGCAGTCACCGTAGGATACATCACCGTTCCCCATCCTTCGTTTGCCCGATCTATACCGGCATTTTTATCTGCTTTTCAGCAGTCTTGTCCTTCCACTAATTGTTCGGAAATGTTTGAAATAGTTTTTTTCTCTGTTTTCGAATAATTGATCACAGCTGCACTAGACTACACTATCCAATCATGGTTACTACTATCGTTAAGAAGCAAAGAGGCTTGCAACACGTTTTCATTGTCATCCCTCGACGATGTTGACTTTTTGGTCTTGTTTGGCTTATTTCGGGCAGGATTCACTAAAATTACCACTTTGTCTAAGCCTTATCCGCACTCGAATGCGTATCAAACTTTGAATCCTGCAACGTTTTTCTGACATATCGAGACTTAACTTTTTGTTTGAGCGGATATCAAAGCACGAAGATCATTTCATAGACCAGCACGCATGACTAAAGCTAGTAGTTCATCATCGATGTTACAACCGGCACTTTAAACTTGTAATTCAACAAAGCGCTTAGTGATTATAGTTTCTATTTATTCCAGACAAATACACAAATATGTCGGATTCAGATCCGTACAATCTGCACAACCCGAATCCGGCTCCAGCAAAAAACAATTCCATAGAGATGTTGGACCTAAACAAAGCGGTTAGGAACATGGTCTTGGAGGACGTGCCAAGGCCAGAGACTGGTTCCATGCTTCCGTCTCCGCCACAGCTCCCTCAGTCCCAAGCCATCAGACGTCGAGGCTTCGCTTCCACCACCACCGGCAGCACTGGAAGCATCACAAGGCACAAAAGGAGACATAACGGGGAACTGACCGGTGAAGATACAACATACTTCTCGAGGCCCTCATGAAGAAGAAACCGTCGTTTGGGTTCAAGGGATCCCACCCAAGACAAAAAATCTATAAGTTATGAATTAAAGAAATGTAATTAATTTTTATGCTGAAAGAATAAAATCTACGATCCAAGATCAAAAGATTAACATTGGGGAGGAGTCTATGGGGTCTTTAATATTCTTCGTATCGACACAACGTATTCCTCTTGAAGCCAAACTTCTGCTTGACGTACCACAGACTGCAGTCCTTGATGCTCTTTAAATGCAAGCACTATTGAAGTTCGCTTTGGTTTGTTATGTTTGATCGCATGGCGTGCCACTTACACAATAAAAAATTATTGTTACTCGGCAGTAGCTACCACGACGTCCTACTGACAGTTTTGGTTAGGTTTGTTGGTAGACAGGATAGGGTAGAATTACGATATCAGCTATGTGTTGCATATTCTCGAAGAAGAAATCTCCCAGAGTTCTCTGTCTTAATATGCAGAGACTGAGGCTGTGACAAAGGTTATGGCAAGTACCTTCAATCTCTTCTACGTCCCCACAGCCTCTTCATATGGTTTCATGGGTATGTCCCATTTCCTGTTCATGGTCTCTTAAGGGGCGCTGGACTACCATTCCCAGCAGCTTTTGCTGCATTGAAGCAGTATCTCGGTCTTGGTACTACAACAGAAAACAAAGTGGGACTCTCTTAACATTTGTTTAAGGCCATTTAGCTAGTTCCATGATTCTCTTGTCCACTGTCCTCCTGCTAGCACAATTGGTGGGGGTGGAAACATGGGATTACTTTGGATGGACCGTATTCGGCTTTATCCTAACAAGTTCATCGCTATCACATTCCCGGTTATATTCTGCAAATAAGCATCGATCTTACTGGTATCGAGAGAAACATGATTTACTTAAGTTTAGCTCAAAATTCACAAAAAGGTCAATATTTTGAAAACTCTTTAAGGTTTTGTTCACACGCAACAGTGAAATGATTCGCAAGAGTGCTACTGCGGCAATAACAAGTAATCTAAATACAAACAAAAATCAATAAACTTAAACTTAGTATCAGCTGGAAGGACTTTCGACTCGATCGAAACAATTTAAGATTGGAGTTGAATGGAATTATCAAGCTTTAGGACACGTACTTATTATATACATTGTTTTTATATTCCAATTTAGTACTTGATAAGAGGCAGAAGAGATTATGGCCTGGGGTGTGTCTTAATCGATCCTGAGAGTTTGGGGTGCATCCGGCAACTTTGAGATTTTGACAACAAAATCCAAGCAGTGGTTAGTAAGGCATTTCTGATGGATTTCAACGCTCAATGGATGTCAAGGTCACTTTCTCTGACAATTTTCCCTACTTTCTACCGATCGTAGCCGCGTGGTAATGGGTGCCTAGAAGTGTTTTTTCATGCTGAATCCATTGCAACAAATGGCATTTGAAACAACCGCACGGTTTAGGAGATATGGCCGATTTTCCAAAAAATATACCTTTTCGGTCACTTTTTCCTACCTTCTACTGGTCGTAGCGGCATGAAATTGGGCTCAAAAGAAGCGTCTGACCGTCGCGCATGTATTCCAAAAATACTGGGACAAAAGCAAAATCGCCGAAAAACGCTTAGTTTTCGAGATATGAGCGATTTTGTAAAATTTGTTATTTTTTGTCACTTTCTCCCGTATTTTTGCCTACTTTCTTCTTGCCGCAGCGGGACACGTATGGGCTCAAAAGAAGCGTGCTTGCGTGCTGAATCGTTTGCAAGTGAAATGAACTAAAACAAGCCAATACTTTCCGAGATATCCCCGATTTTCCAAATTTTGTGACTTCAGGTTAGAGATTCCACACATTCAAGCAAATATCTCCGGCCCTACTGGGTGTACCGGCGTGTATGAGCACTCAAACGACGCGTATTTACGTGCTGAATAATTAGCATTTGAAATCAACTGAATCAAGGCAACCGTTTTCGAGATATGTCCGATTTTCCAAAATAGACGGCTTTAAGTCACGTTTCGGCACTCTTAAGCGGATATCTCCTGACGTACTTGTCGTAGCGGCGAAATTTATGGCTTAAAAGACGCGTCTATTCGTGCGGAAAAAAACGGATTTTTGACTCAGCTCTCCGGCGTAACCCCTTCACCCCGCGACTGCTCTTAGACAGAGTGTGAAAATCAACTTTAAACCGTCGACTTTTCCACGTAGAGTGCCCACCATTCACTTCGAATCGATGGAATCGTGGATGGGACAGTCGAACCTGTGATCCGAAAGCATTTTCCGTGAAAAACCGAGGAAAATGGGAAAACGCATCATTTCGCACCAAAAAATGCGGCAAAATGCAAAGCCCACGGGTCGACTTTTTCCGCTGCGAGCGTGCACATTTTTGAAAATCGATTTGTGGGAAATTTTGGCCGTGTTTCGGGTGAAAATCGAATGAAATGGCGTGAGTGGGGCTGGAGACGTAGGACTGCATCGAAAATTTGAAGCGAATCGACGGTTAAATGCGAAAATGAGACGAAGTCTGGCAGTCGGTACCCAACGAGATGGGCGAGCCGGGCTGACTTGGGACTACTGTCCGCAATTCAACTGTCCACTTATTATAGTGTGTGAATAAGTGCTTAGGGGTGAATTGCGATTTTAATATCCTGCTTCGATTGCAGTTTGTGCCCAAAGAGGGCGGGCTACCGACGCACCGACGCGTACGCTGACTGCTTCCGAAAACGAATGCGATAAGGAGTTCGGTTTCGATTCACGAATGCGATTTCGAATACGAAAGGGATCTTTTTCAAGCTCCTAATCCACCTACCTAGCCAAAATAACCTAACTCCAGCTAACCTGACTAACCTAGCTAACCTAGCTAACCTGACTAACCTAGCTAACCTAGCTAACCTAACTGACCTAACTGACTTGTCAAGACTAGCTTATATGTGCAATCAAACGACTATCTATCCCAGATCCCTACCCATGCCCCTACCCGTCAACCGATGGGATCGCGAGAGTCTACGCCGCGTTTCGATGTCATCCCGTGAGACATTACGTGCATGCATCCGATTCGCGACTTGCGATTAGGCTGCGGAGCCTACTGCCTACTGCACGTGCACGAGGCTGAGCTCAGATCCACGAAACGTCCAGGAAGCTGATCTCTAAGGGGCCATGGCTGCGCGTACCTGAAAAGAAAGAAAAATACCTGAAAAGAGAAGAGCAGAGGCACCGCCTATCCCCGGGGACGTCTGGATCTGGAGACCTAATCTGCTTGGTGCACCGTCTGCTGAGTCTGATATGGACTCGGCACAGGCCTTGCTCCCCCTAAACGCCTCCTAAGTCCTAAATGGAATTGAAGAGAAGAAAAAAAATATTTAGTTCAGGAGGGGCCATCTGTTGGTTTCATGTGAGACCGTCGCGCCGGAAGCCGGTGTCGAATTCAAGGACTACGCCATGCGATAGGCGATGACGACGAGCAATGCGAGCCAGACGACCAAGAGGACGAAGGTGGGTGGACGGAAGCCGAGCCGAGGCTGAAAACGAAAACGAATCCGAAACCGAAACCGAAACCGAAACCGATTGATTCTCCTTTCAAACGCGGACCAACAGATGACCCATCCCTCAAAATGAAAAAATAAGCAGAACTTCTGTCCCTCGTCCCCACTCATGCCACTCATGCCTGGCCCACGTCCAGGTGCCGCATCGGTGAGTGCGAAGCACTCTAACAACCGACGGGCGCAGTGGGTGAGCACAAGCCGAGAGCAGAGCGGCGCCCTGACGCAAGAGGCAACCGAAATCCTTCAAGCTGCGAGTGCTTTCGAACCGAGTTCTGAAGGAGCAGACGCGCGAAAAGGGTCCGAACCGAGCCTCTGCCTGCAAACGCCAAGGAAGACGGTCAAATTTGAGGCGACGCCGACTTTCATTGAACTGCCATGGATTTCGAAAAATAATAGTTTAGAAAGATCGTGCCTCAGAATCGGAACCGACGCTTCCCTGGGCAAGGGAAGGGAAAAAGACAAACGACTCACGATTGCTGCCTCCGCTGCACACTCCCTGCTCAAGAGCCTCTTCATGGATGGACCGACGGACAGACCGACAGACCGACAGACCGACAGACCGACAGACCGAACCGACAGACCGAACCGACAGACCGAACCGACAAAACCGAACCGACCGAGCCGACCGATACGCGGGAAGACAAAGCGAGCGTCTTCACTCCCAGACAGTCCCAGCCGACGAGACAAAGCTGTGAGCAGAGAGGTTTCCGACGCGCCCGGGGGAGGTCCTGAAAAGAGAAGAGCAGAACTGGACCTGGAAAGGAAAAGAAAGAAACCTGAAAAGAGAAGAGAGAGAAAGCCCTGCCTAACCCCAGGATGCCTGTTCGGCGCCCTGGGGGGTTGCCCTACCTAGCCTCAGGACACCTGTTCGGTGTCCCGAGGGGGTTAATGGAAAAAATATAAAATGCATATAAAAAGCTAAGTGTGCACTGGCAGGTGAACCGAAACCGCGAACGCGAACCCGAGAGCGCATCATGCTAGCATGTCACTTTGCGAACGAGAGCCATGACTCTTAAGCCGGTTTTCGAAGCACAAGAATATTCAAAATAAAATAAAATATATGGTTGGTGGGAAAAATGGAGAAAATAAATGAAAATGAAACCTTGCATGCATCAGTGCTGCGCCTTGGGTGTGGTCTTCGGTGGGCCTTGGGCCTTGGGCCTTGGGCCTTGGGCCTTGGGCCTTGGGCCTTGGGCCTTGTCCTTGCGGTGGGTCGCTTGTGACCATCGATCTGCTTGTCTGCTGCTTCTGGGGATGTCCCCTGATCGCGAACGCGAACCGAACCGAACCGTAATCCAAAACGGGCAGGAGGTGGCCCAAAAACCGCGAAGTGTGGGGCTGAGGTGGACCCCGAGAAAGGAGGCCCGGAAAGGCGAAACGGTCATCATTTCGGAGAAAGAGAGCAAAAAAGTCCCAAAAAATGTACCTGAGTGCTTTAGGGTGGTTGGTGGTTGGTGTGGGGAGGGGCGGGGGTCCTCCCTCTCTCTCTCTCACTCTCACTCGAGGGTGGGTGCACACACAAGAAAATTCACAACAACAAATTCGAAAAAAAAAATCGCTTCACTTCACTCCCGAATCCCCGACGCGCACTCCACGACGACCAGCGACAGACTGAAAATTTTCCCCCCGGGGGGGCACCCTTTTATGGCCTCGGTCACCCCTCCGGAGGATCAGCCGAAATTTTTCGTTTTTTTTGTATTTTTTTTATTTTTTCGGGGGTTTGTGGATTTTTCTTCGGTTTTCTGCGGCCGACGCGTGTGGTGGGCGTGGACGGCGGTGGGCGGGTGGCGTCTGAAGGCGTCCGCAGGCGTCGGTGGCGTTTTTAAGGTGTTTTGGAGTGGTTTTGGCGGTTTGAAGCGGAAAATTTGTGGTTTTCTTGTGTTTTTCGAATTCAAACACGCCACGAGGCGCTTGGAGGCTGCATTTCTTTGGGCCTAGAGTGAGACCGATGAGTTTGGCGACGCGTGGAGCTGTTTTGGTTCTGTTCTCAGACCTACAGGTGGTGTCGACGGACTCTACTGCGGCTGCAACCACGTCGGCGGGTGTCTCTGAGTGGTGCTCATCTGTGAGGAGGCACTTTACCGGGCACGCCTGTCCGAGCCAGCAGAGCCAATGTTCACTCGGACCATTTCCTTGTTGTAGCCAAGGTAAGAATCAGGATATCACGAGAACAACGGAGTCGAGAACGAACACCACGGTTTGACGTCGCAAAGCTACAATCGCAGCGGACTGCCAGGATCTTTGCCGACCGGGTCTCCCAAAAACTCTCTGTTAGTTCGACGCCGCCTGCACAAACCATCGAAGAAGAATGGAGTCGTTGTCAAGAAGCCATCAAAGAAGCTGCCACTGATGTGCTGGGTTTTACGACACCACCTATAAGGAACCCATTGACGACGAGTGCAGGCAGGCACATGCAGCCAAACAGGAGGCCTACAAGGCAACGCTGCATCGAACAACGAGAGCTGTTCGTGAGCTCTACGAACAGAAGAGAAGGGAAGAGCACCGGCTTCTCAGAAGAAAAAAGAAAGAGCATGAGAAGTGCGCGGTCGAGGAGATGGAGAGGTGTTATGGCAGGAATGACGTCCGAAAGTTTTATCAAAGGGTAAAACAATTATCCAATGCATATAAAACTCGGACAGAAGCCTGTCGGGATGGAAATGGACATCTGGTAGTAGAGTCGCAGTCGATACTGAGAATCTGAAAGGATCATCTCTGCAGACTGTTAATCGGCGATGAGGACCAAAATCCCGCTGTCAGGCAGAATGTTCCACTCAATCTGGACGATGACAGACGCGAATACCGTCCCCCAGACTTAGACGAGGTCAAGGTAGCAATATCAAGACTGAAGTCTAACAAAGCTGCTGGAGCGGACGGATTGTCCGCGGAACTGTTTAAGGCAGCTGGAGATGACCTGGTTGGGCGCATGCACCAGCTCATCTGTAAGATATGGTCTGAGGAAAGCATGCCCGACGAGTGGAATCTCAGTATCGTTTGCCCGATCCACAAGAAAGGAGACCCCTTCAACTGCGCCAACTATAGAGGGATCAGTCTTCTAAACATCGCGTGTAAGATCTTCTCTGCCGTTCTGTGTACCCGCCTGAAGCCGTTCATTAATAATCTGATAGGTCCATATCAGTGTGGCTTCAGGCCAGGAAAGTCCACAACAGACCAAATCTTCACACTACGGCAGATCCTGGCGAAGACCCAACAAATGCAAATCGAAACTCACCATCTGTTCGTCGATTTCAAGGCCGCATATGACAGCGTGCATAGAGACGAGCTATACAGCGCCATGTCTAGTTTTGACATTCCTGCCAAACTCGTCAGGTTGTGCAGGATGACGATGGAGAACTCTCGCTGCTCCATCAAGGTCGGTAACGACCACACCGAGACCTTCAATGTCAAAACAGGTTTTAGACAAGGCGACGCGCTGCCATGTGATTTCTTTAACATCGTCCTGGAGAAGATCGTGCGAAACTCACACGCCAACACTAGAGGCACGATCTTCCAGAAGTCCGTTCAACTGCTTGCATACGCGGACGACATTGACGTGATTGGACGAACACAGCGAGCCGTCAATGGGGCGTTTGCTGGCATTGAAGCGGAAGCGGCTAAAATGGGTCTAGCGGTAAACCAGGGCAAAACAAAGTACATGCTGTCATCACGAAAGGACGCAAAACATCGACGTCTCGGACAGAGCTTCATATTGGGCAGCAGAAACTATGAGGTAGTCAAGGACTTCGTCTACCTAGGCTCCGGAGTAAATAGGGACAACAACACCAATACCGAGATCAAGCGCAGAATTACTCTTGCCAATCGCTGTTTCAAGAGGCAATTGAGTAACAGAGCCATCTCTCGAAACACCAAGTTGACTTTGTATAAAAATCTGATCATCCCAGTCCTGCTCTATGGCGCAGAGACATGGACGCTATTGAAAGCGGATGAAGAAGATCTTGGTTGTTTTGACAGAAAAGTTCTGCGTGCGTTGCGTTGATGCCGTCTGGATGAGAAGATTCAACCACGAACTATACGGGCTGTTCAGCGTCATGCATCTAGTTAAGCATCTTAGGATCCAACGCTTAAGATGGCTAGGTCATGTAGAGCGGATGGACACCACAGCTCCGGCCCGAAGAGGCTTCGACACCGAGCCATTGGGACAGCGCAACAGAGGACGTCCTCGCACTAGATTGCACACACAAGTGGAAAAGGACCTCAACCAACTTGGTGTGCGCAACTGGAGGCAGCTGGCGAAAGATCGTGCAGGCTCGAGAGGCATGTTGGTTGAGGCCCAGGTCCACCCCGGACTGTAGCGCCAATTGAAGAAGAAAGAAGAGAGTGCACTGAAAATGAAAAATTAAGCGAAGGCAAACATTGATTTGCATAAAGGCCCATGGCTCTTCAAAGTTCTCCCGAGTCGCCGTCCAACTCCTAGAAGTATGCTGTTAAAGCTAAGAATGAGCCACCCATAATAGAATAACATAAAATACCCAACATAATAATAATAATACAAACATACATAAATGACTTAAAACCACCGCTTGTACGTGTGAATGTTGGAAGGGAGAGAGTGGCATCGAGGGAGGCTCCCAGTGCATTGGATGTGATTCCCTGTACACTGGTAGCCGATCAACGGAACAGCTGATCGACGGAGCCGGCACACGCACCAGTGTACAAAAACTTACCGCTCCACAAGAGACTGTACAGCGGATGGGTAACTGTGATCAAGGGGTATGCAACTGTGTGCGTGTGCAAATGACCAATGGGAGTGCAAATACCAAATGCAGAACAAAGGCTGGATGCGTGCCGTTGCCGGGTCCGACGATCACCGTGGGCGAGAGAGTGGGACGCACGATCCAGTGGTGTGATCGATGTGCGTCGTGTGCGTGGGGAATGTGTGTTTTGGCAAGGTATGCATGGTATGCAAAATATATGTGGAGGTGTGAATGATGGAATGTGCGGAATGCGTGTGAGTGCACAAGCGTGGGAAGATGGCATTCATTCGTAGCTTTGACCGTGTAAGGGACACCAGCTCCCAGAAGTTTGTTCGCGCGAGTTATGTTTTTGGAAGGAATTAAACACGTGTTTGATTATTGGAAACAAATTTATTGGTACTTCAGACTTGACTCATCAGTGGTGTATTGACAACTGAACTTGCTTAGCATCCATGCACTTGACAAAACTAATACAATACAGTTAATACATTTATTGGACAAACAAACAGGAGGAGAGCGAATATGAAAAAGGACGCCACTTATCACAAACGCGTAAACAAATAAGACAATGAAGAATATGAAAACGATCAGGTGACATTTGTTGACACAAGTGCATGGTGCATGGATACAATGATGCGGTGGAAGTTGCAGCGACATGTTGTGCCCCATAGCTCTACATGTTGCAGCACTTCACTCGCGTTACAAAATTTTTTTGTTGCAAAAAAAAAAATTAAAGATCAAAGAAAATCACAAACAGAAGGAGGAAGAATATAAATATAACAGGATAAAAAAGGAGGAAGAAAGAAAATCACAAGAAAAAAGGAAGAAAAGGAGACGGAGGGAAGACGAGGACAAGGAGAACGGAGAAGACACCGGGAACAACAAACACAGAAAAAAGCGGATAAGTACCCCTTTTTGGGATTTTTGTTAAAATTTGGTGCTAGTTTTGGAAATAAAAGTGGCGATTGGGGAGACTCCGAGGGAGCCCCAATCGGAAAATACAAATTTAAATAGTGCGTAGTGCCCAGAAAGGGGACAAAGAAATCGTACAGTGTTCAGGGGGGGATAAAACCACCCATCGGTTGGCGACACAAAGGTCGCTTCGCGGTTTTAGTTGGCCCGTAATTTCGGTACCAAGCCGGTACCACGCGAACCGTGTTGGCGGAGTATTCGGGGTCACCCGGTACCCGTTACCCTCGTGTGTGTGTGTGTCAGTGTTGTCCATCTGTGTGGGGACAGTTGGCCACGGAGCCCAAGCACTGTTGCTGGGTGAAAGTCGCTCGTAAGAGTAAACGTGGGGGCGGAGGTTCTTAGGAGCCGACGCCAATATCGGTTTTCCCCTAAAATTTAGGGCGAAGTAGATATATATACCGGCCGAGGTATATATATATATTCATAAAAATTTACTGTATCTGGGTTTCGTCGTTCCCGACGAAAGACGACGTGGCGCCCACTTCCTTCGGGAAGAGCGGAAGTTTTGGTACAGTTGAGTGGTGAAACCCACCCCAGCTGAGTCGGCCGGTCGGGAGGTATATAAAGGACCACCCATTGTCGCCAGGGGGCGCGACAAAGTAGCGGACGTAGAAATTAAACTGATCGCGTTTAATCACCGAAATGCACTCTAGATGGGGTGGACTTAACAGTAGTTCAATTAAAATTGCTGGAATGTGTTGATGACTTCTGGTAGCCATTGGTAGTCACTGGGAAGATTACTATTAAGCACAATTAGCGCGGTGGTAGAACTCATAAGAATGCACTCAATATACAACCAAGCACACAATGCACCCATTTTTCACCTATCTACACAACACACCAACAACAATTCAAAACAAATATAATTTGTACCCACCCTGGGTTTTTTAAGAACAAATAATTTTCCCCTTCTGGCTTTTCTGCTCCTCTATTAACTACCGCACGCAACCGTCACTTTACGCTTTCAAACACAAAATGTACTCAAATTGGTCCACTTTTGATCATCAAGAGTAGCAGACAAGTTAAGGGGACATCACGAAGAGAGCAAGCTTGATGTCTTATTTCCGGGTATGAGGGCGAAGTGAAGTCTGTACGTTTCGCTCAAAAATGTCCAGAGGGAAACATCTCAGTACGTATTGAGCGGAATGTGTAGAGTTTATTTGTACGCAAGAGATCTGCTCCTTTGACACACATTTTGATGGTGAACGAGTGTGAGGCGACTAATAGTAAGCAAACTGCGTAGAAGAGAAAAATATGCGAGGGAGGATAGAGAGTTAGGGAATTTTCGCCGTTGTTCCGTTTGACCGTTTCATCGCTTGTGTGGATCTCCCTTATGTGTGTATCATTCTACTGGCGCGTGCTGCTGCTTGGATTTCCAAAGAAAGTAACGTATTCATTGCGCACGAGCGACGGATTCTACGGGCTTGGTCCATAATTCTTGTAGGAAATGCGTTCACATTAAAAAATGATGCCCAGGTACAAAATATTATTCGCACGAGCGTTGGACAACGTTTGTGCTTAGGGCCCAAGCCCATAGAATCCGGTGCGTGCGTTGCAGTTGACATCCACAAAAATCGTATTTGCCGGACTGCAAAGAGGTGCCAAATGAAATACGTGCGTTGCGTCCGAAATATGTATACATACATGCAATCCCACACGACCATGAGAGTAAAATTATATACATACATGCATAAATGATACACACATGTGAGAATAAACTGTCAAACGGACGAAAAGTTAAAAGTTCGCCAACTTCATGCACTCTGATGTATTCCACATATAGCCCACACTTGTTGTCTCGCTCCCTCTTATTAGCTCTTATGAGTTGTCAATTTCTTGACAAGACGCAACGCACCCACCGGATTCTATGGGTTTGGGCCTTTAAAACTGTGAAGGGTGACAGATACAAACATTATCCGTATGTGCTTACGAAAAATTGTATATTTTGAATATTGTGTGCAATGCACACCTCGCACACCACGATGAACCTTAGTCCATAGTCTGTACCCATGTTTTTTTTTTTTTTTTTTATAATTTGCGCGTGCTCAAGGGGTTATTAATACCCTTAATTGTCCGGGGTCAAGACACAGCACGGGCCGAAGGTATAGAGGGAGAGAGAGAGAGGAGGTACCTGTGCACATTGGTCTAAACCATCTGCGGATTGTAATCTATTGGAAATATTGAGCTGGGAAGAGCATTCCATATTCGTGTAGTGCGGCTAAAAAACGAGTCTCTAAATTTCACTGTGCGTCCGAAAGCAGACTTAAGGGTAAACTGATGTGCATTCCTGGCGAGACGTGTATTGCGGGTGAATTCAAGGAGAGGAGGAATGCAGTTGGCTAACTCACTTGACCGTCGTTTGTTGAAATAACGATAAAACACGGACAAAGGAGACACGGTACGTCGATGTTCGAGCGAGTCTAATGAACCCGCGATATCATTGTCTCCTATAAGTTTTATCGCTCGCTTTTGGATTCTATTTAGTAGGTGCAAGGTGGTCTTGGGGGCACCAGACCAGGTATGAGCGGTGTACTCTAGCTTAGAGCGAACATACGCCTTGTAGATTAAAGCCATAGCAGAGGGGGTGAAGTATTTCTTGCATCGATTAAGGAAACCTACACATTTGATCGTTCCAGCTAAGGGTAGTGTTGATAAACATACCGAGGATGGAAAGTTTTCCGGTTTCATCGATACAAGCGCCATTCATGGATAATGGCTGATTGTCAGGGGTTCGCTTTAGAGACAGCAGACAGCATTGAGTTTTGGAATTTGATTGATTTCCACTCTGTTGTTCTTACCCCAGTTAATTGTGCTGGCTTGACATACGCTGCCGTTCCAATACTACGTCCAAAGGGCAGGGTCGAGAATTTTGGAATGAATATGAAAAGCTGATGGTACTGCCATCAGTGAACGACTGGATTGAATTAGAAGTGGCAGACAGGAGATAATTAGTGGTGTCGGAGACAGAACAGAGCCTTGGGGGACACCAGCATTTGTTTTGTGGATATCAGACTTGAACCGATCCAAGACAACTTGGATGAACGGTTTGAAAGGTAGTTTCTAATCCATAGAAGCAGACACTCATCAACACCATAAGCACGCATTTTCGACAAAAGGGCTTGATGCCAAACTCTGTCAAATGCTTTAGAAATATCAAGCGCAACTATCTTGCTTTCGCCTGCATTGTGCAAAGATTGGTTCCACTTTTCGGTGAGAAATCACCAGTGGACCTGGTGCTGTGGAAGCCATTCTGTCGGTCATTAAGAAGCTTCCGTGATTCAAGATGTTTCATAAGCTGACGATTTATCAGCGTTTCCATGACCTTAGAAAGAAGGGACGTAAGTGCTATGGGTCGGTACGAGGTGGGTGACGAAGATTCGCCCTTTTTAGGGACGGGCTGGACAAATGCTGTTTTGCATCTACTCGGAAAGAGACCTGAAGAGTAGGATAGGTGAAAAAGCTTACGCAATGGTTTCGCCAGAGAAGAAGAACACCTCTTCAGAAGTATTGGGGGAATACCATCCGGGCCAGCGGATTTGTGCACGTCGAGATCTTTAAGTACTCTTGCAACTGTACGAGTGCGGAAGTGAATTTGTCTCTCTCTCAAGTACAAGTGAGGACAAACTACAATCTGACAGTGTTGAGCTGGCTGCAAAATGCGCCGCAAGCAGATTGACTTGGATCCAAAGAGCTGACAGCTGGGATGTCATTGTAAATGAGCGTGGGAATGGAGGACGAGGCTGAATTCTTTATGTTTTTCACAAATGACCAAACGTTTTTGCTCCCCTTGCGACATTGTAGCACTTTTTGCCTCGACTTTTGTTCATGGGAGAATTTCACACGTCGGATTATTGCATTGCAGTCATTTCTGGCCCGTTTAAACTTGTTCCGGTTTTCCTCAGTAGGGTTGGCTTTCTATAACCGGAAATTCAACTCTTATTCTGATAGCCTCTTTGGAGCTCGAGTCATACCATGCATTTGGTCTGGGTTTGATACACTTCACTCTATGCGGAGCGAAGGATCTCATGCCCAGTAGGAGAATGTTTGTGACCATATCAGCAGCGGCATCCACGTCACTATCGAGGAAGCAGAGTGACCAGTTAAGATTCCTAAAGAAGTTGTTGAGTCCGCTCCAATTGGCTTTCTCGTATAGCCATACTGTTCTTTTCGGAATATGTTCTCTAACTGATTGTGGCGAAAACGAGAAATTAGCTGATACGACACAGTGGTCTGACGAGCCTAGAGGCGACGATATGTCCACAGAATATTTATCAGGATGAGAGGTGAGAAACGGGTCCAGTGTGCTGGCGGAATGATCTGCAATGTCGGGTATTCGTGTGGGCTCATTTACAAGCTGGGTCAGATTGCTTACCTCGGCAAAGATTTCAAGGTACCTTCCTTCGGGTGTTGTCTGGCCCGAATGTCGAAGACAATTAGAATTGTGTACATTGAAATCGCCCGCAATGGCAATTTCAGTGTGAGGATACAGGGAGACAATTCTTGAGATGGAACCGGATAGCGCATCAAATTCGTTAAAAGTTGAAGTGCTATCCAAGTTTGGACTTCTATAAATAAAGCAGTAGTGGATTAAATGCTTACGGACATGGAATTTTAGCCACAGACAATTGAATTCCGGATTGGAACAGAGGCCGTATTGTGGTTGAAGTTGGTAAGCTGCATCACTATGCACGTAGATGGCGAGACCGCGGTGTAAAAAGAAAAGCGTCACTAAGCTATATCCAGGCAGGTTCAAATCCGATAATTCGGTATTTTCGCCTACCTGTGTTTCACTTAGCGCCAAGACGGCTGGTTTGTGACGGGATAGGTGGACGTACACAGCAAAGAGATTCGCTCTGAGACCGCGAACATTGCTCACATCAACTCTGAAATTTCCCATAGATTACAAAGCGTTGCCTTGACCTTTGACCTAGCGAGGGAAAGAGTATGGGAAGTTTTCGAATGGAGCGGTGTTTAAGTGGGTTTCCTCTGGGGCCTGACATCCTGGGATGGAAGTCAATTTTCGTTGTCTGCTACCCAGGATTCAGGTAACAACCCAGCTGTGGGTTGCATGTGTATCACATCATTACGAATCATAATCCAATCCTTTTCATATCTCTTTATTAATGCTTACATAATCTAACTCAAGACCTTTTTGATGCTACCATAAGTTACGCATTGCACACCTGTTCTGTAATGTTTTATAAACAACTTTGTTACTTAACCCTTATGTGCTCGGATGTCTATATTTGTGGCATTTTCGCAAAGCAAGTTGAATAAAGAAATATTTTTGCATAACAACGGGGTCCTTGGTTCTCAGTAGCTTCCTAAAAACAATTATAAAGCATTTCATTTAATTAAAAGATAAAGAAAATTATTTCCAGGACTCTTGCACTGTACTTTTCAAATCAATCATACCGCGGCAGGATGACTGCGAATGTAGTCACCATACAAGATGTATGAAAAGTGAAATAACTTTTTTTTCCAAATCAAGCTATCCACATTACAGTTGGTCGACACCAGTAGTTATATGTGTGGGAGCCAATCGTGGTTCCGCAAAGAAAACAATTAAACACCAAAAATATTTTTCCAATAGCTCTTTATTCGCTTGAGTCCAAACATGGAGTGACTTAAAACTACGTCAACATAAAACTAAAAACATTTCTTCACACAGTTCCCAACAGTACTTTTAGCAAGAGAGAAAAGAAGAATAGCAAAGCATTGTTGATGGGCTTACATGCAGCGTACAAGACAACAGAGAGAAAAAGAGATAAGTACTCTTTCGGCGGGGTCTTCATGCATCAACAGCGTGCTTGGCCTCATGGAATCACCGCTTGACAAAAATGGCTTGGCTTGTGTTGTCTGTTGGCTTCAGCTGTCAATATTGGTACAGCCTGCATTCTTGCAAACACGTGACGAGGTTGTCTATGGCATTTGGTCTAATACCGTTTCACAACACGTGACTTGGCTTGTTCTTTCTGTTGCAAAGATCGGTACAGACTGCACAGTTGTATGCATGTGACTCAGTGGTTTTGCTGTATGGATGTTACGTGTGCGTGGGCGGACAAATGTGTACGTACATGTATATGTTCAAATTACACAGTTTGCAGTTTTTTGCGTTGCATACAAGGTGAAAGTAAAAAGTTCACAGGATATTCTATATGGTAAATATATGGAATTTCGAAGCGTTGACAAGCGACTTATGCAGATTTTTGTTTTATTTTCTTTAACTATTCTCAAATTCTAGACAAAAATACTTAAGACTAGCTTAACTATCTTAACATCGTTCTTACATCTAACCTACTGACTGTGCCTTTCAGCATAAGCAAATTTTATTTTATTTCGTTTGTGTCTTATGGACAATTTGCTTTTTATTAGCCAAGAAAAGTATTAGGAAAAACTCGGCTGATCTGAACTGAGATGAATCATCTTAAACTACATTCTTCTTCTTCTTCTTTGTGTGGCGATACAGTCCGGGGTGGACCTGGGCCACAACCAACATGCCTCTCCAACTAGCGCGATCCTTGGCTAGCTCCAGTTTCGCCCACCAAATTGGTTGAGGTCCTTGTCCACTTGGGTGCGCCACCTTAAACGCGGGCGTCCTCTGTTGCTCTGCCCGACAGGTTCGGATTCGAAGATTCTTCGGGCCGGAGCTGTGGTTTCCATACGCTCTACATGGCCTAGCCATCGTAGGCGTTGGATCCACAGACGCCTAACTAGGCTCATGTCGCTGTACAGCCCGTACAGTTCGTGGTTGAATCTTCTCCTCCAGAACCCGTCTCCTCCAGACGTCGATGTTGTATGTCTTTTTTTGAGGACAGCATATACTTCGTTTTGCCCTCATTCACCGCCAGTCCCATTTTAGCCGCTTCCGTCTCAATGTTAGCAAAAGCTTCACTGACGGCTCGCTGCACAGCCTGACGAGTTTGGCAGGAATGTCAAAACTAGACATGGCGCTGTATAGCTCGTCTCTATGCACGCTGTCATATGCGGCCTTGAAATCGACGAACAGATGCTGAGCGTCGATTTGCATTTCTTGGGTCTTTTCCAGGATCTGCCATAATGTGAAGATTTGGTCTGTTGTGGACTTTCCTGGCTTGAAGCCACAATGAACGGCCGTACCACCTCTCCATTTGCTCGATCGCGCGCTTCTCATGCTCCTTCTTTTTCTTTTTGAGAAGCCGGTGCTCTTCCCTTCTTTTAAGTTCGCAGAGCTCACGAACCGCTCTCGTCCTTCTATCCAGCGTCGCCTTATATGCTGCTAGCTTCGCTGAATGCGCCTGCCGACACTCGTTGTCAAACCATGGGTTTTTTCTAGGTGGCATTTTAAAACCCAGCACATCAGAGGCAGCTTCTCTGATGGCGTTTTGACAACGGTTCCACTGTTCGTCGATTGTTTCGCCTGGCAGGGTTGGACTCTCTGAGAGCTTCAGGGAGACTCGATCGGAGAAGTTCCCAGCGGTCGATTGCGATTGTAGCTTTCCAACGTCAAACTGTTTTGGTCTTGCTCTACTCCGTTGTACAATCGATATCCGAGCTCTGACCTTGGCTACAACAAGGTAATGATCCGAGTCGATGTTGGCACCTCGGAACGTTCGGACATCGAGGACACAGGAGGAGTGTCTGACGTCGATCGCAATGTGATCAATCTGGTTGACGGTTGATTGATCAGGGGACCGCCAGGTCCCTTTGTGGATGTTGAGGTGAGGGAACCGCGTGCTGGCTACAGTGAGGTTTCGCCCCGTCACGAAGTCCAACAGCCTGTGTCCATTGTCGGACGTGTTGTCGTGTAGGCTGTGTTTTCCGACGACTCTAGCAAAGATTTCTTCATTGCCCAGCTTTGCATTAAAATCTCCTAGAACGATCTTGGTGTCATAGCTGGGGCATCGATCGTATGTTCTTTCTAGGAGATCATAGAAGTCACCCTTGCTATCATCGTCTTTGTCCTCCGTTGGGGCGTGGGCGCAAATTAGGCTGATGTTGCCGAATGTTGCCTTGATGCGAATTGTTGTGAGGCGTTCGCTTATGTATCTAAAGCTTAAGACTTCTTGCCTAAGTCTGCCTCGAACAACAAAACCGCATCCAAACAAGCGCTGCTTTCGCTCTTTGTAGCAATCGCCGTAATATATGTCGCAGTTTTTCATCCTCTTTTTGCCCGGCCCATCCCATCGCACCTCTTGGATGGCGGTGATGTCAGCCTTATAGGCTTCTAGGGCCTCCGCAAGTTCATCGGCTGCACGTGGCCTGTTAAGAGACCTCACATTCCACGTGCAGAACCGAAAATCGTTGTCCTTATTTCGTTGTCCATGGTCGTCAGCAGTAGGGTCATCCGTATCCGAGGCTGGTTGCCGTCTCTGAACTATTGCGAGTTTTACACGGTGGGGAAGTTAACCCCACGCGAAACCCCCGAACCTGGAGGACCGGGTCCTGGTTTAAGCCCCCGGACAAGGGGTCGCTGCATACATTGGTTCACCTCTAAGCGGCTGCAGTAGAGGTTATCCAGAGGGCGCCGCGGGGAGGCTGTATGTCAACCCTGGTATCAAGTTGGCTGCTGGAAAACAACCTCCTTGCCACAGCAAAGGCCTTTTTAGCTTTGGCCAGAGCAATATCTATATGTTTGCCAAAATACAGATATTGATCCAACCAAATGCCAAGATACCTTACTACACTTTTCACATCTAAAGGGCGTCCCTGTGGGTCAACAATTCGTTCTAGGACCGCGAACATTGCTCACATCAACTCTAAAATTTCCCATAGATTACAAATCGGAGATACCAAAAACCAAACTCCGGATGTGAAAGGCAAGCTGAGATTAGAAGTGTAGATTTAAAATCAGCTCCCAACAACAACCAATGTAGGTGATATACCCATACATTGATTAGAGTTGGTCCACCAACAAATTCACAATTCTAAATCCGCTACGTCAGACGCTACGCACTCTCAGTCGCATCAACCCGCCTGTTAAAATCAAACGGGAGTTGCGACCGAGAATGCGCAGCAGTGGCTTGTGAAGGAAAGGGGCGAGAGGGAGCGGACCGGACGCACTCGAGACCGAGACACTACTGCACAGCACTTGACTTGTTTTTTTTGTTTTTGTTATTATTATTATTTTTTTTCATATTGATTCGGGGCATTCACGATGTTGTTGTGGGTGGGATGGACCGCGACAGTTTGTTGTTTTTTTTTTTTTGAACGCACACGCGTAATGAACCGTGCAAGCAAGTGCACTGGTCCGAGGCCGGCACAGAAATGCCACTGCTGCCCTATTAGGGCTACCGGCGACCTGCGCACACCGTTTTGCATGTTCTGGTGTGTGTATTAATCGATCCTGAGAGTTTGGGGCGCATCCGGCAACATTGAGATTTCGACCCCAAGATCCAAGCAGTGGTTAGTAAGGCATTTCTGATGGATTTCAACGCTCATCTTCCAACTGCCACAGCGGCCCTACTGGAGCTACCAGCGACTTGCGCACATGTTCTCCTCCACCAGCTTCTCCACAACTGGTCATCATTTCGGAGAAAGAGAGCAAAAAAGTCCCAAAAAATGTACCTGAGTGCTCTAGGGTGGTTGGTGGTTGGTGTGGGGAGGGGCGGGGGTCCTCCCTCTCTCTCTCACTCGAGGGTGGGTGCACACACAAGAAAATTCACAACAACAAATTAGAAAAAAAAAAATTCGCTTCACTTCACTCCCGACTCCCCGACGCGCACTCCACGACGACCAGCGACAGACTGAAAATTTTCCCCCCGGGGGGGCACCCTTTTATGGCCTCGGTCACCCCTCCGGAGGATCAGCCGAAATTTTTCGTTTTTTTTTGTATTTTTTTTATTTTTTCGGGGGTTTGTGGATTTTTCTTCGGTTTTCTGCGGCCGACGCGTGTGGTGGGCGTGGACGGCGGTGGGCGGGTGGCGTCTGAAGGCGTCCGCAGGCGTCGGTGGCGTTTTTAAGGTGTTTTGGAGTGGTTTTGGCGGTTTGAAGCGGAAAATTTGTGGTTTTCTTGTGTTTTTCGAATTCAAACACGCCACGAGGCGCTTGGAGGCTGCATTTCTTTGGGCCTAGAGTGAGACCGATGAGTTTGGCGACGCGTGGAGCTGTTTTGGTTCTGTTCTCAGACCTACAGGTGGTGTCGACGGACTCTACTGCGGCTGCAACCACGTCGGCGGGTGTCTCTGAGTGGTGCTCATCTGTCAGGAGGCACTTTACCGGGCACGCCTGTCCGAGCCAGCAGAACCTCATGTGCTCGGCTCGGCAGGTGCTGAAGCCTGCAACAAAGTAAAAGTCAAACTTCCACACACTATCGGTCCTTGTCAGGATCATATCCGGTAAGTATCAGCAGAGCCCCAAGTGTACATTTACAAAACACTCCTAGGCTCGCATTACCTTTCGGCTACGATCGGTAGAAAGTAGGAAAAATTGTCGGCGAAAGTGACCTTGACACCGGACGCTGCTGTTAGAATTGAGCGATTGAGCGATTGAGCGATTGAGCGATTGAGTGATATTTTCATTCGCTGGCTGATGGGAATTCGCCGGAGAGCTGAGTCAAAAATCCGTTTTTTTCCGCACGAATAGACGCGTCTTTTAAGCCATAAATTTCGCCGCTACGACAAGTACGTCAGGAGATATCCGCTTAAGAGTGCCGGAACGTGACTTAAAGCCGTGTATTTTGGAAAATCGGACATATCTCGAAAACGGTTGCCTTGATTCAGTTGATTTCAAATGCTTATTATTCAGCACGTAAATACGCGTCGTTTGAGTGCTCATACACGCCGGCACACCCAGTAGGGCCGGAGATATTTGCTTGAATGTGTGGAATCTCTAACCTGAAGTCACAAAATTTGGAAAATCGGTGATATCTCAGAAAGTATTGGCTTGTTTTAGTTCATTTCACTTGCAAACGATTCAGCACGCAAGCACGCTTCTTTTGAGCCCATATGTGTCCCGCTGCGGCAAGAAGAAAGTAGGCAAAAATACGGGAGAAAGTGACAAAAAATAACAAATTTTACAAAATCGCCTAAAATATCTCCTAAACCGTGCGGTTGTTTCGAATGCCGTTTGTTGCAATGGATTCAGCATGAAAAAACACTTCTAGGCACCCATTACCACGCGGCTACGATCGGTAGAAAGTAGGGAAAATTGTCAGAGAAAGTGACCTTGACATCCATTGAGCGTTGAAATCCATCAGAAATGCCTTACTAACCACTGCTTGGATTTTGGTGTCAAAATCTCAAAGTTGCCGGATGAACTCCAAGCTCTCGGGATCGATTAAGACACACCCCAGGACATGCGGAAACAACTTCTATCCTAATTTGTATCGATCGAGTCGAAAGTCCTTCCAGCTGATACTAAGATTTAGTTTATTCATTTTTTTTTTAATTTAATTTAATTGCATGTCATTGCCGCACTAGCACTCTTGCGAATCATTTCACTGTCGCGTGTGAACAAAACCTTAAAGAGTTTTCAAAATATTGACTTTTGTGAATTTTGAGCTATACTTAAGTAAATCATACTTCTTTCGGTACCAGTAAGGTCGATGCTTATTTGCAAAATGTAACCGGAAATAAGATAGCGATGAACTTGTTAGGATAAGGCCGAATACGAAAAAGCTGCTGGGAATGGTAGTCCAGCGCTCCTAGAGGGACCATGAACAGGAACTCAAACTGACCTGGTGTCATTGATCTATGAAGAGGCTGGAGGGACGAAGAAGAGATTGGACTAACTTACCTTTGTCACTGCCTCAGTCTCTGCATATTAAGACGGAGGACTCTGGGAGATTTCTTCTTCGAGAATATACAACACATAGCAGATATCGCAGTAAATTCTGAACCCACCACGTCTGCCAACAAACCTAACCAAAAATGTCAGTAGGACGTCCTGGTAGCTAGTGCCGAGTAACAATTATTTTTTATTTTGTAAGTAGCACGCCATGCGATCAAACATAACAAACCAAAGCGAACTTCAATAGTGCTTGCATTTAAAGAGCATCAAGGATTGCATAAAACAAGGGCAGAGCAACCTGTGGTACGTCAAGCAGAAGTTTGGCTTCAAGAGGAATACGTTGTGTCGATACGAAGAATATTAAAGACCCCATATACTCCTCCCCAATGTTAATCTTTTGATCTTGGATCATAGATTTATTTCTTTCAGCATAAAAATTAATTACATTTCTTTAATTCATAACTTATAGATTTTTTGTCTTGGGTGGGATCCCTTGCACCCAAACGACGGTTCCTTCTTCATGAGGGCCTCGAGAAGTATGTTGTATCTTCACCGGTCAGTTCCCCGTTATGTCTCCTTTTGTGCCTTGTGACGCTTCCAGTGCTGCCAGTGCTGGCGGAAGCGAAGCTCCGACGTCTGATGGCTTGGGACTGAGGGAGCTGTGGCGGAGGCGGAAGCCTGGAACCTGTCTCTGGCCTTGGCACCTCCTCCAAGACCATGTTCCTAACCGCTTTGTTTAGGTCCAACATCTCTATGGAATTGTTTTTTGCTGGAGCCGGATTCGGGTTGTGCAGATTGTACGGATCTGAATCCGACATATTTGTGTATTTGTCTGGAATAAATAGAAACTATAATCACTAAGCGCTTTGTTGAATT
Organism: Eristalis arbustorum; assembly: GCA_916610145.1. Taxonomy (NCBI): domain Eukaryota; kingdom Metazoa; phylum Arthropoda; class Insecta; order Diptera; family Syrphidae; genus Eristalis; species Eristalis arbustorum. The sequence goes on along the minus strand of OU744321.1, from coordinate 5,308,342 downwards.
ACAAGTTTAAAGTGCCGGTTGTAACATCGATGATGAACTACTAGCTTTAGTCATGCGTGCTGGTCTATAAAATGATCTTCGTGCTTTGATATTGGCTCAGACAAAAAGTTAAGTCTCGATATGTCAGAAAAGCGTGCTGTTGCAGGATTCAAAGTTTGATACGCATTCGAGTGCGGATAGGGCTTAGACGAAGTGGTAATTTTAGTGAAGCCAAACAAGAACAAACAGTCAACATCGTCGAGGGATGACAATGAAAACGTGTTGCAAGCCTCTTTGCTTCTTAACGATAGTAGTAACCATGATTGGATAGTGTAGTCTAGTGCAGCTGTGATCAATTATTCGAAAACAGAGAAAAAAACTATTTCAAACATTTCCGAACAATTAGTGGAAGGACAAGACTGCTGAAAAGCAGATAAAAATGCCGGCATCGACCGGGCAAACGAAGGATGAGGAACGGTGATGTATACTACGGTGATTGCTTCAAGCAACTAAAACAGGATGTGGATTTCTTGTTAGAGTCACAACCTTACTCATCTCACAACCATACACATCAAGACTAAATTTGAAAATACAAGTCTTCTGTGGCACAGGCTCCACAGAGGAGAAGGATGACGACACCACCCGACGGAACCTGACGTTCCATGAGCGCGTGTACAAATCGTATGAGTAATGCAATAGCTACGACATTACATTTATCTTAGGCGATTTTAACGGAAAGCTAGGAAGAGGGAACATCTTTGGTAGTACGGTCGGGAAGTACAGCCCACACGACACCACACCCGACAACAGATTTCGACTGACCGACTTTGGTGCTGACCGAAACGTTGCAGTAGCTCACTATTTTCACATCTCGGTCGACATCTCAACCAGATGGACGCAAGGCACTCCCCTAGTATTATAGATGTCCGAACGTTTCGAGGCGCCAAGATCTGCAAGAAAGTTGAACGTCGAGGATTGTTTGATTGCCAATTTCTTTTCCGATCGTGTCTCCCTTAACCTCTGAAGCTGCGTAGGCTCCGCCAACATCAAACCTTGAAGACTAGTCGCAGTATTGCCAAAAAAGCCACAACGAAACCCGTGTTTTGACAATGAGTGCCTGCAGGCGAATTCAGTCAAAATAGAAGCATATATGGTACAGCGGCCTGCAAAGAACGACAACAGCTGTTAGCGAGCTCTACGAGCTGAAGATGAGAGAGGAACACTGCTTTCTCGGGACAAAATAGAAGGAGCATAAGAAGCGCGAGTTATGTCAGTGCCAACAACGGCATCAACACCAGCCAGCAGTTCACCGGATGTCCAACGACCTGGCTTCAGTTCAAATCAGTGGCTCCGGCGAAAATTGCTATCGACTCGAAGCGGCAATAAATAGTCAGCATTTATGTGTATTCATTGTAACATTGTCAGTTATTTTGCATAAAAAGAAAACTGTCCTCAGATTAACAGACAAATAAACATCGATTAATAAATATTAATTGCTGTTTGGATTCAGTGTTTTCCTTTTCTCGCGCGATCAGCAAAATAGAGAGATATTACTGCGAGAATGAGAGAATGAATTAGGTTAACCAGTCAGGGTTATACGGTCTATATTCAAACTAACCGAATCTCGTAGATCGTTTCTTAGTTAAATTTAGTCAATGTCACAATCAAGAGTATAACGCCGATGAGTTTGTGTTACCTACTACCGACTTATGCCGGATAACATCAAAGTAGTTTTGAAACAACCGTCAGCTCCTCATCGAGAAGCAAGCGAAGAAAGAACCACGTTTCTCGCATGCACTCACACCTCAGACTGGCACAAAGTTGAAATACAATTCTATTGCTTTTAGTATGTTTTACCTTCTGTTAGTGTTTCTGAAATCCAAGAGACTTCCAACAACGCTTTTGCAAAACGCTTCCTGCCACCCAAGAGATATAGACTTAAGGAGTGATGAATAATAGAGCTGAACCATAAACACAGTGTATTGGCGTTTATAGTTTGGAGTGAAAGATCCGACGTAGAAATTAAACTGATCGCATTTAATCACCAAAAATCCATTTTTCATGAGGTGGACTAAGCAGCAGTTCAATTAAAAATGCTAGAATATGTTGATGACTCATAACAATGCCCTGTACATAAAATCAAAACAACTAATAAGTGTAGTTTAGCAGAAGCCAAGCGAATATACAATCAAGCACACAATTCACCTATCTACACAACACACCAACAGAAATTCAAAACAAATATAATTTTACCTACCTTGGGTTTTTTAAGAACAAAGAAGAACAAATTCCTTTTTGACTTCTCTGCTCCTTTATTAACTACCGCACGCAACCGTCACTCTACGCTTTCAAACACAAAATGTACTCAAATTGGTCCACTTTTGATCATCAAGAGTAGCTGCCAAGTAAAGGGGACATCACGAAGAGAGCAAGCTTGATCTCTTATTTCCGGCGATGGGGACGAAATGAAGTCTGTACGTTCCGCTCAAAAATGTCCGGATCAAAAAACCCCAACACAATTTCCTCAGCTGGAATCATTTGAGTCCAACTTACGACCCTTTTTCTGCATGCAAATAAGTGGGCTTAGGCACGATACATTCTTGAACAAGCACTCAAAAATGTCCAGAGGGAAATATCTCAGTACGTATTGAGCGGAATGTGTAGAGTTTACTTGTACGTAAGGGATTTGCGCTTTTGAAACACTCTTTAATGTGGAACGAGAGTGAGGAGACTTGAACAAGCAATGTAGTAGAGAAAAATATGCGAGGGAGGAAGAGAGTTAGGGAATTTTCGCCGTTGTTCCGTTTGACCGTTTCATCGCGTGTGTGTATCTCCCTTATGTGCATGCATGTGTGTGTGTATCATTCTACTGTCGCGCGTTGCTGCTTGGATTTCCAAGGAAAGTAACGTATTCATTGCGCACGATCGACGGATTCTACGGGCTTGGTCCATAATTCTTGTTGGAAATGCGTTCACATGAAAAAATGATGCCCAGGTACAAAATATTATTCGGACGGACGTTGGACAAAGTTTGTGCTTAAAACTGTGAAGGGTGACAAATACAAACATTATGTGCTTACGAAGGATAGTGTATTTTGAATATTGTGTGCAATGCACACCTCGCACACCGCGATGAACCGTGGTCCGTAGTCCGTACCCATGTGCTATGATTCCATGAGAATTTGGTTTTCTCTCCAAATGGATATTGCAAAAGACAATATCTGCGCTGCGCACGCAGTCCGAAACCGTACGATCCCAGCAGTGAATGTGAATTCACTGATTAGGACTGAACGAAAACTAACGCTCTGTAACCTTCTGCAAACCCACAACCCAGACGTGCTGATGGTCAGTGAAACTAAGCTGAACCAGACGCGCAAACTCTGGTACAAGAATTACCACGTAATTCGTAGAGATCGGCCGCAAGGGGGCGGGGTCGCTCTTTTAATAAAGAAAGGCCTTTCTCACAAGGTCATGTACAGCAATGAAGTGCGAAGATTGCCAATGCTCGCATCTCACTCCAGGGTGGAAAGCGTTTGTATGTGATCGCGATCTATGCAGCTGACGATCCTGACCTCAATCGCAACCTCATTTCAGAGCTCGACACTCTTTTTTACTAGCCTTCGACTGAGCTCGGAAGAAATCTACTACATTATTGCTGGAGATTCAAACTCCAAGCACAGAGAATGGGGCAATAGAGTGCACAACGATAGGGGGGCCCCTCTGTATAACTGGCTGGTACAGCACAATATTGAGTTCAAGTTAGATTTGCTTGCAGCCGATAGGCCATCGCATCCCAGAAGCGGATCCCATCTAGATCTATTGCTAATCGACGAATGGCTGACGATACTTGACGTGGAAGGACACACGCGGAACTGCTTAACTACGATTTTGTTGCTAAAATCTCTCACTGACACGGTCGGTCGGTCGATTGGAGGAAATCACATTCAGTGAGTGGAAAGTTCTCTCCGAATGTTAACCCTTTACCAGACGAACACAATACAGAACACAATTTGTTTTTTTTTCTTTGATTCTCGTACCCAAGCTACACACTCTGGTTCAGGCATTTTTACTTTCTGGAGCACTTCTATTCGCGAGGAGGAGTATATGCGACTGATTGAAATTCTAAATGAGCAAAGACTTGAATTTCAAAGCTTTCATATGATTTCTTGCTTGAAAATGCATAAAATTAGTTGGAAGTTCGGACTTGTGTGCATCACAGCCCTCAAGCCATGATGTGAGAATGTTTCGATTTCTTCCTCCAACAGTTATTACTCTGTAATCCAATCCAACAGAGTAAATATGTTTCGAGAGATGGCTCTGTTACTCAATTGCCTCTTGAGCCCAAAGAAACAGCGATTGGCAAGAGTGATTCTGCGCTTGATCTCGGTACTGGTGTTGTTGTCCCTATTTACTCCGGAGCCTAGGTAGGCGAAGTCCTTGACAACCTCAAAGTTTCTGCTGTCCAATATGACGCTCTGTCCGAGACGTCGATGTTGTGCGTCCTTCCGTGATGACAGCATGTTCTTTGTTTTGCCCTGGTTTACCGCTAGACCCATTTTAGCCGCTTCCGTCTCAATGTTAGCAAAAGCCTCACTGACGGCTCGCTGAGTTCTGCCAATCACGTCAATGTCATCGGCGTATGCTAACAATTGCACGGACTTCTGGAAGATCGTGCCTCTAGTGTTGGCGTGTGAGTTTCGCACGATCTTCTCAAGGACGATGTTAAAGAAATCACATGACAGCGCGTCGCCTTGTCTAAAACCTTCTTGGACATCGAAGGTCTCGGTGCGTTCGTTACCGACCTTGATGGAGCAGCGAGAGCTTGGCAGAAATGTCAAAACTAAACATGGCGTTGTATACTCGTCTCTAGGCACGCTGTTATATGCGGCCTTGAAATCGACGAACAGATGGTGGGTGTTGATTTGCACTTCTTGGGTCTTTTCTCTGATCTGCGAAAGTCTGAAGATCTGGTCTATTGTGGACTTTTCTGGCCTGAAGCCACATTGATACGGACCTATCAGATTATTGATAAGGAGGCTGATCCCTCGATAGTCGGCGCAGTCAAAGGGGCCTCATTTCGGTCGGGCATGCCGCACGAGGTGGGTGACGAAGATTCGCATGTTTTTGGGGACGGGCTGGACAAATGCTGTTTACTCGGAAAGTGACCTGAAGAGTAGGATAGATGAAGTATTGCGGGAATACCATCCGGCCCAGAGAGTTACGGAAGTGAGGGTGTCCGACGATGGAACCACCGCTATCGAGGCCGGCTGCAAAATGCGCCTAATTTGTATGAACAGCTGGCAGCCGGAAAGGGATTTCAAATGAGCCCGAAGACGGGGCGGAACTCTTCATGTTTTGTTTGGAGATGCTAGCTGATACGACACAGTGCTCGAACGATTCTAGACGCAAAAATATGCCGACACAATATTAATCAGGATGAGAGGTATTAGTTGGGCTCATTCGCAAGCTGGGCCAGATTGTTAACATCAGCAAAGATTTCAACGTACCTTGCTTCGGGTGTTGTCTGGCTTGAATGTTGAAGCCGAGTGGGAGTTTATGTAAAATGCAATTTTAGTGTGAGGACGCAGGAATACAATCTTCAGATGGAATGTGATAGCGTTACGATTTCATTCGAAGATGAGCTGCTACACTAGTTTGAAATTTTGGATATAAAGGAGCAGTGGACTAATTGCTTACAGACATGGAATTTTAACCACAGAACATAAAATTTCGGATTGGAACAGGGGCTGTATTGTAGTTGAAGCTGGTAAGCTACATCACAAGGACGTAAATGGCGAGCTCAGGTTCAAATCTAAAAGTTTGATTTCGCCTGTGTTTCACAAAGACATACGCAGCAAAGAGATTCGCTCTGATCCCGCGAACATTACTAACTTCAACTCCGACTGTGTGTGGTGCAGCGAAGCTCAGAAGTGTGTCTCAAGTGTAGGCTGTATTACAGCTGCTTACAAAACCAGAAGGCCATGTTTAGGCAAATTGAACTGGCAAAGCTAAACAAACGAAGGGTGATTAGACAGAATACGGAGAATCCCCGCATTTCTTTCAAAACTGCAAAATTCAAGAGCGATCATTACGTTCCCAGAAACCCCTGATCTCATTCCCCTGTTGGATTGGCTTACATCCCAGGAACATAAGCTGATATAGCCGGGACTTAGATTTCGCATTTCCTTGAATTCCATTCACCTGATACCGATCGATTACTCTTCGATGTTTGTGACGACTGACTTCGTCAGAATGCTGCGCTTGCTTATTTGCTGCCCATGTGTCTATGCGTAGCTATGCAGTTTATTGCTGAATAGATCGGGGAGTGTGTGAGTGTACACCTGCATGGATGGATGCATGCATGTGTGATTGAAAGCCCAGCTCAAGCTTGCCTCGCTCTCTTCTTTCTGTTCCTTAGAAAGAGTCATGAGTCACATCTACTCATTCTCACTCGCATAGAGTCTCCTTCTGGCACAAGAGCGTACATAGAATGTGTGTACATGAATGCGTATCCCCCTCACTCGCCATTGGTCGGGTAGTGGATACTCACGGATAGGTCCCCCTCTTGACGACACTTTGACGATAGAAAGTGGAGCGATTTGTGGGCATTCGTTGAGTTGAAGCAGAGTGCGACGGCAGTGATCAGTGGAAGTAAAACAAAAAGCAGGAAAATCAAAGGTAAGTACTCGTAGATATTTGTTGGTAAATTTGAAAAACGTGTCTATTCCTTGCACCTTGTGTAGTGACTTATGAATACCTTCTAATAGATAAATTAGTTATCGCCAAATTACCTATGTGAGTGTTTGGAGAAGTAAGGTGAAAAGTTAATTGCCCGCTAGTTGGACATTTTTTTATGATCGCGGTGTTAGATTGTTGTCCGCTGCTAATTTTTGGCTAGCCGAAGACAGAAAATCTATGTTTTCAAATATTTACTTTACTGATGGAATTTCTTTCGGTGATGGGACAAATGGAATCATGTTCTGTCAGTTTATCGTTACACGCTAAGAACATATTCTTTTTTTGAAAAACGATATGAATTATTTCATTAGGTTGCCAGGGAGATCATTAAAGATCATTAAAGTTGGTCAGGGTAATAGAATTTATCTTTCGAAGTAGTTTTCTCGAATTCTCCTGTGATTTTTTTTCGGCATGATGTTTCGATTATTTTTTAATAATCTAACTACACAAGTTATATATTCATTCGAGTGATCGCTGCTTGTGTGCATGGTGCCTTGTCGCTTTCATACTATACATGCTTCCTAAACTCCTTGGGCTTTATTGTTTGCTAGGACGCACGCGAATTAGGCTTTCCTTCGGCTCGTTATGAGCACGCCCTCGGTTTTGCGGGCCGCTAGTTCCAGGCATTCTCAGCCAATCTTTCATCTTTTTGATAGCTGTGTTTGTAGCAACCTCCACTTCTACCATATGTGTGTTGCCACAGTGACAATAGCAATGTCGTCGGCAAAACCGATGATTCGTAATCTTTCGGGAAGTGGTATCCATAGAACGCCGTCACCCACTGCATTCCACAATATAGCTTCCCTAAGGGTATGGCGTCGACTGTGTCGCAGGAGTTACGTTCCGCAAAATTAGCAACGTTGTTGCTCAATAGTTTTCTCATTCTGCTTTATCCCCCATTGGCTTAGGTTTTTGTGATAGCGTCCTTTTCTATTTCTTCTCCACTTATATATTTCATGCATTAATTACTGTATTGTTCTTGTTGCCAAGATTGATGCAAGTGAAGTCAGTTTATTGGATATCACCGATGAAGACGGTTTATTTTGATATAAATAATATTATAATGAAGAGTATTTTTCAGTTCATTTGTTTGTTTTATTCGTCGTTGTGTTTCGTCCCCAGGGTATATAGCTCAGGCGCTTGAGGATTTAACTGGGATTTTTAAGGAAAAAAATTGATATTGTCCGGAGCAGAAGCAACACAAGCTTGAACAAAACATGAAGCAACTTGTTCATCTGGTAAGCACCGCCATTCATTCATCCTTTCTAGCGTTTTCACCTATTTCTTCAAACAGCTTCTCACAATGAGTCTTATTACTTCACCACCACCGACCCATCAAAGATGTGTTGCACCAGACGCTTCCGCACTACCACCACCGATTCGACCAACAACACTACCGCCACCGCCACCACCACCTGCCGGCACCGGAAGAACCAAAAATCCGAGGCCACCATCACCACCGATTCGACCACCAACACCACCGCCGCCGCCACCACCACCACCTGCCGGCACTGGAAGTACCAAAAATCCCAGGCCACCATCACCACCGATTCGTCCACCAACACCACCGCCGCCGGCACCACCACCTGCCGGCAGCGGATGTACCAAAAATCCGAGGCCACCAGCACCACCGCCGCGACCACGACAGGGTTAAAATTCACTTTACTGACATGTAGTTAAATTACAAAAAATCAATAAACTTGAACGTATTACTCAGACTAAGCCTTGTGTTGTAAGTGATTGGATAGACAGTCAGACAAAGTCCTGAGAAGGAGAATATTAAAGAGAGCTAGTGTGTGAGGTGCAATAACCAACCGCTGTGACAGTTAGACAATGAACACGAAAATCAACCAAATTACCTGGCTCTCTATATTTTTTCTAGGAGGTGGCAAAGCCACACCAGAGTCTCAGAATCGATTAGCACATGTGTGAAAACATGCAAAATGGTGTGTTTAATGCGACTGTTACTTGCTGCGTGTATTATGGAGTTCAAGTTTCGTATTCACAGACCTCGAACAGAAGTAGCCTTTCGGCGGTCTTCAGACGCTTGTTCCGTCTCCCAAACTTAACACCGAGTTACGCTATTTACGTTTGTTTCTTTTCTAATTTAAGCGGGTTCAACCCTTAATTGCCTGGGTCCCTGCACGGGCCAAAGGTATGGAGGGAGAAGGGTTACCTGTGCGCAGTTGACTTCAATATTTTGCGGAATGTCTATGTAGTCTATGGGAAGGAGTGGCCTGGGAAGAGCATTCGATTTACGAGCCTCAAGATGTCACTGTTTGTCCGAAAGCATTCCTCAACTGTAACCTGATGTGCATTCCTGGCGAAACGTGCATTGCGGGCGGATCCATGGAGAGGAGGATTACAGCTGGCTAGTTCTGTGGAAGCATAGTCTGTTGAAATAGCCATAAAACACGGACAAATAAAACACGTTAAGTTGATGTTCGAGCAAGTCGCATGGAGCCGTGGTAGTTGGACCAAGCCTGGTATGAGCCTTGTGAATTAAGGCCAAATCCGAGGGGTGAAACATTTCTTGCCTCGATCAAGGGAGACTTCGTAGCTTTCTTGTGACCTCAAATAGGTATTTGGTAGCCCGTGGCGATGTGGGTGTGTGCGTCGACCCCAACCTCGACGTCGTAGGTTCGACTCCTGCTCCGTGCGACGAAAACAATTTTCACGGCCCCACCTCTTTCGAGTTACTGACAATGCTCTCAGAGTATTTCCTGTCTAGAGAAAGCTTCTCAAACAAAGCCGTTCGGATTCGGCACAAAACTCTAGGTCCCTTCCACTCGGAGAACAATAGCACGCACGACACGAGTGGTTGCTGAGAAGCCAGGCCCAATTCCCCTACGGGCTGTGGCACCACTCACATTATCATAATATAAATAGTCATGTGATCGTTCCAACTGTGCTGTGGTAACACACGTACCAAGGATCAGGGCATCAGGGATTCGCTTTGGTGGCAGCAGACAGTTTTGGAAGCCTTGAATTCCACTCTGTTCTTCTGCAGTTCTTACTGCAGTCAATACTGTTCGAACGCCAAGTTCGAAATTCACTGCTCTTAGCACTTGTGGATATTAGACTTGAACACAACCAAATGAATTCTTGAGAAGTGTAAGGTTCGTGAGGTAAGTTCTAGTCCATAGCAGCAGGGATTCATTACCACCATAGGCACGCTTTCTTGACAAAAGAGCTTGATGCTAAACGCTGTCAAATGCCTCAGAAATTTCGAGCGCAACTATCTTGCTGTCGCAATGATTGGCTCCACTTTTCGGTGAGGTGAGCTCTCTAACAGGCAGACGATTAAACAACGTTCCCATAACCTTAGAACAAAGGGAGATAAGTGCTATGGGTCGATACGAGGTGGGTGATGACGATTCGCATGTTTTTAGGGACGGACTGGACAAATGCTGTTGTCTATGTTCTCGGAAGGAGACCTGGAGAGTAGGATAGATGAAGCATAGGGGGAATATCATCCGGGCCACCGAGTTACGGAAGTGGACTCGCCTTGTCTATGGTGAAACCAACGCTCTCGAGGCCGGCTGCAAGCTGCGCCAAAAGCAGACGGAATTTGTCTAAGCAGCTGGCAGCTGGCAGCTGGCAGCTGGCAGCTGGCAGCTGGAATGTGATTGCAAATGAGCGCGGAATTGAAGACGGGGTGGAATTCCTAGTGTTTTTTTCACAAATGCCGAGAGGTTGTTGTTGCCATTGGCAATTCTGGCTCGCTTGAACTTGTTCCGGTTTTCCTCCATAGGGTTGGCTTTGTGTACCCGGAAATAGACCTCAACCTGGTAGCGCTCAACCTTTACCACTCTCTACTCTACGCAGAATGCCCAGCATGCCCAGCAAAAGAATTCTTGTGATCATATCACCAGTAGTTATATGCGTGGGAGCCAATCGTGGTTCCGCAAAAATAAAATAACTAGACACCAAAATATTTTTTCCATAGCTCTTTATTAGCTTGAGTCCAAACATGGAGTGACTTACAACTACGTTGACATAAAACTAAAAACCTTTCTTCACACAGTTCCTAACAGTACTTTTAGCAAGAGAGAAAAGAAGAATAGCAAAGCATTGTTGGTGGGCTTACATGCAGCGTACAAAATAACAGAGAGGAAAAGAGATAAGTACTCTTTCGGCAGCGTCTTCATGCATCAACGGCGTGTTTGGCCTCACGGAATTACCGCTTGACAAAAATGGCTTGGCTTGTGCTGTCTGTTGGCTTCTGCTGTCAATATTGGTACAGCCTGCATTCTTATAAGCACGTGATGAGGTTGTCTATGGCATCTGGTCTAATACCGTTTCACAACACGTGACTTGGCTTGTTCTTTCTGTTGCAAAGATCGGTACAGACTGCATAGTTGTATGCATGTGACTCAGTAAAATGCGCTGTTGAGTGCGCTCCAGTTGGCTTCCTCGTACAGCCATACCCGACAACGAGATGCTAGCTGATACGACACAGAGCTCGAACAAGAGGCGACAATATGTCAACACAATTTTGATCATATGGATGATAGGTATTCGTTGGGCTCATATACAAGCTGGGCCAATGTTTGCAAACCAAAAGCCGTGAATGTAGTCCGGAAGGGCACTGGCTCGGGCACATTTTTTTTTTTTTTTGTTTGGTACCTGTGCACATTGGTCTTAAACATCTGCGGATTGTAATCTATGGGGAATATTGAGCTGGGAAGGGCATTCCATATTCGTGTGGTGCGGCTAAAAAACGAGTCTCTAAATTTCACTGTGCGTCCGAAAGCAGGCTTAAGGGTAAACTGATGTGCATTCCTGGCGAGACGTGTATTGCGGGTGAATTCAAGGAGAGGAGGAATGCAGTTGGCTAGCTCACTTGAGCATCGTTTGTTGAAATAACGATGAAACACGGACAAAGAAGACACGGTTCGTCGATGTTCAAGGGAGTCTAATGAACCCGCGATATCATTGTCTCCTATAAGTTTTATCGCTCGCTTTTGAATTCTATCTAGTAGGTGCAGGGTGGTCTTGGGGGCACCAGACCAGGTATGAGCGGTGTACTCTAGCTTAGAGCGAACATACGCCTTGTAGATTAAAGCCATACCAGAGGGGGTGAATTATTTCTTGCATCGATTAAGGAAACCTACACATTTGATCGTTCCAGCTAAGGGTAGTGTTGATGAACATACCGAGGATGGAAAGTTTTCCGGTTTCGTCAATACAAGCGCCATTCATGGATAATGGCTGATTGTCAGGGGTTCGCTTTAGAGACAGCAGACAGCATTGAGTTTTGGAAGCATTGAATTCCACTCTGTTGTTCTTACCCCAGTTAATTATGCTGTCCAGATCGGAATTCAATGTGCTTGACATTCGCTGCCGTTCCAGTATTACGTCCGAAGGGCAGGGTCGTGAATTTTGGAACGAATATGAAAAGCTGAGGGTGCTGTCATCAGCGAAGGAGTGGATTGGATTAGAAGTGGCAGACAGGAGATCATTTATAAAAATGAGAAAGAGTGTCGGAGACATAACAGAGCCTTGGGGGACACCTGCATTTATTTTGTGGATATCAGACTTGAACCCATCCAAAACAACTTGGATTGAACGGTTCGAAAGGTAGTTTCTAATCCATAGAAGCAGAGATTCATCAACACCATAGGCACGCATTTTCGACAAACGAGCTTGATGCCAAACTCTGTCAAATGCTTTAGAAATATCAAGCGCAACTATCTTGCTCTGCTCGCCTGCATTGTGCAAAGATTGGTTCCACTTTTCGGTGAGATAAGCAATCAAATCACCAGTGGACCTGTTGCTGCGGAAGCCATACTGTCGGTCATTAAGAAGCTACCGCGATACAAGATATTTCAAGTTCGTTTCCATCACCTTAGAAAGAAGGGACGTAAGTGCTATGGGTCGGTACGAGGTGGGTGACGAAGATTCGCCCTTTTTAGGGACGGGCTGGACAAATGCTGTTTTCCATCTACTCGGAAAGAGACCTGAAGAGTAGGATAGATGCCAGATGTTTTTGCCAGCGAAGAAGAACACCTCTTCAGAAGTGTTGGTTGAATACCATCCGGGCCAGCGGATTTGTGCACGTCGAGATCTTTAAGTACTCTTGCAACTGTCCGAGTGCGGAAGTGAATTTGTCCCATGGTGAAACCAACGCTCTCGAGTACATGTGGGGACAAGTTACAATCTGACAGTGTTGAGCTGGCTGCAAAATGCGCCGCAAGCAGATTGGCTTTGTCCAAAGAGCTGACAGCTGGGCTGTCATTGTAAATGAGCGTGGGAATGGAGGACGAGGCGGAATTCTTTATGTTGTTCCACAAATGACCAAAAGTGTTTGCTACCCTTGCGACATTGTAGCACTTTTTGCCTCGACTTTTGTTCATGGGAGAATTTCACACGTCGGATTATTGCATTGCAGTCATTTCTGGCCCGTTTAAACTTATTCCGGTTTTCCTTAGTGGGGTTGGCTTTGTACAACCGGAAATTCAACTCTCTTATTCTGATAGCCTCTTTGCAGCTCGGGTCATACCATGCATATGGTCTGGGTTTGATACACTTCATTCTGTGCGGAGCGAAGGATCTCATCCCCAGCTGAAGAATGTTTGTGATCATATCATCCACGTCACTATCGAGGAAGCATAGTGACCAGATAAAATTCCTAAAGAAGTTGTTGAGCCCGCTCCAACTGGCTTTCTCGTATAGCCATACTGTTCTTTTTGGAATTTGTTCTCTAACTGTTTGTGGCGAAAGCGAGAAATTAGCTGATACGACACAGTGGTCTGACGAGCCTAGAGGCGACGATATGTCAACAGAATATTGATCAGGATGAAAGGTGAGAAACAGGTCCAGTGTGTTGGCGGAATGATCTGCAATGTCAGGTATTCGTGTGGGCTCATTTACAAGCTGGGTCAGATTGTCTACCTCGGCCAAGATTTCAACGTACCTTCCTTCGGGTGTTGTCTGGCCTGAATGTCGAAGCCAATTAGAATTGTGTACATTGAAATCGCCCGCAATGGCAATTTCAGTGTGAGGATACAGGAAACAATTCTTGAGATGGAATCGGATAGCGCATCAAATTCGTTAAAAGTTGAATTGCTATCCAAGTTTGGACTTCTATAAATAAAGCAGTAGTGGATTAAATGCTTACGGACATGGAATTTGAACCACAGACAATTGAATTCCGGATTGGAGCAGAGGCCGTATTGTGGTTGAAGTTGGTAAGCTACATCACTACGCACGTAGATGGCGAGACCGCGGTGTAAAAAGAAAAGCGGCACTAAGCTATATCCAGGCAGGTTCAAATCCGATAATTCGGTATTTTCGCCTACCTGTGTTTCACTTAGCGCCAAGACGGCTGGTTTGTAACGGGATAGGTGGACGTACACAGCAAAGAGATTCGCTCTGAGACCGCGAACATTGCTCACATCAACTCTAAAATGTTCCATAGATTACAAAGCGGAGATACCAAAAACCAAACTCCAACTGACTTAGGCAAAGCTAAGATCAGAAGTGTAAATTTAAATTTAGCTTCCAACAACAACCAATGTAGGTGTTATGCCCATACATTGGTAAGAGTTGGTCCACCAACGAATTCACTCTTCTAAATCCGCTACGTCAGATGCTACGCACGCTCAGTCGCATCAACCCGCCTGATAAAATCAAACGGGAGTTGCGACCGAGAATGCGCAGCAGTGGCTTGTGAAGGAACAGCACATCACTTGTTTTTTTTTTTTTTTTTTTTTTTATTTTTTTTTATTGTTTTGGGGCACTCGCGATGTGGTTGTGGGTGGTATGGACAGCGGCAATTTTTTTTGTTTTCTTCACGCACACGCGTAGTGCACCGGGAAAGCAAGTGCACTCGTCGGAGGTTGGCACAGAACAGCGTTGAAATCCATCAGAAATGCCTTACTAACCACTGCTTGGATTTTGGTGTCAAAATCTCAAAGTTGCCGGATGCACCCCAAACTCTCAGGATCGGTAAATACACACCCCAGGACATGCGGAAACATGTGCGCAAGTCGCTGGTAGCCCCAGTAGGGCCGCTGTGGCAGTTGGAAGATGAGCGCTGAAATCCATCAGAAATGCCTTACTAACCACTGCTTGGATTTTGGTGTCAAAATCTCAAAGTTGCCGGATGCACCCCAAACTCTCAGGATCGGTAAATACACACCCCAGGACATGCGGAAACATGTGCGCAAGTCGCTGGTAGCCCCAGTAGGGCCGCTGTGGCAGTTGGAAGATGAGCGCTGAAATCCATCAGAAATGCCTTACTAACCACTGCTTGGATTTTGGTGTCAAAATCTCAAAGTTGCCGGATGCACCCCAAACTCTCAGGATCGGTAAATACACACCCCAGGACATGCGGAAACATGTGCGCAAGTCGCTGGTAGCCCCGGTAGGGCCGCTGTGGCAGTTGGAAGATGAGCGCTGCAATCCATCAGAAATGCCTTACTAACCACTGCTTGGATTTTGGTGTCAAAATCTCAAAGTTGCCGGATGCACCCCAAACTCTCAGGATCGGTAAATACACACCCCAGGACATGCGGAAACATGTGCGCAAGTCGCTGGTAGCCCCAGTAGGGCCGCTGTGGCAGTTGGAAGATGAGCGCTGAAATCCATCAGAAATGCCTTACTAACCACTGCTTGGATTTTGGTGTCAAAATCTCAAAGTTGCCGGATGCACTCCAAACTCTCGGGATCGGTAAATACACACCCCAGGACCTGCGGAAACATGTGCGCAAGTCGCTGGTAGCCCCAGTAGGGCCGCTGTGGCAGTTGGAAGATGAGCGCTGCAATCCATCAGAAATGCCTTACTAACCACTGCTTGGATTTTGGTGTCAAAATCTCAAAGTTGCCGGATGCACTCCAAACTCTCAGGATCGGTAAATACACACCCCAGGACATGCGGAAACATGTGCGCAAGTCGCTGGTAGCCCCGGTAGGGCCGCTGTGGCAGTTGGAGGATGAGCGCTGAAATCCATCAGAAATGCCTTACTAACCACTGCTTGGATTTTGGTGTCAAAATCTCAAAGTTGCCGGATGCACTCCAAACTCTCGGGATCGATTAAGACACACCCCAGGACATGCGGAAACATGTGCGCAAGTCGCTGGTAGCCCCAGTAGGGCCGCTGTGGCAGTTGGAAGATGAGCGCTGAAATCCATCAGAAATGCCTTACTAACCACTGCTTGGATTTTGGTGTCAAAATCTCAAAGTTGCCGGATGCACCCCAAACTCTCAGGATCGGTAAATACACACCTCAGGACATGCGGAAACATGTGCGCAAGTCGCTGGTAGCCCCAGTAGGGCCGCTGTGGCAGTTGGAAGATGAGCGCTGAAATCCATCAGAAATGCCTTACTAACCACTGCTTGGATTTTGGTGTCAAAATCTCAAAGTTGCCTGATGCACTCCAAACTCTCAGGATCGGTAAATACACACCCCAGGACATGCGGAAACATGTGCGCAAGTCGCTGGTAGCCCCAGTAGGGCCGCTGTGGCAGTTGGAAGATGAGCGCTGAAATCCATCAGAAATGCCTTACTAACCACTGCTTGGATTTTGGTGTCAAAATCTCAAAGTTGCCGGATGCACCCCAAACTCTCAGGATCGGTAAATACACACCTCAGGACATGCGGAAACATGTGCGCAAGTCGCTGGTAGCCCCAGTAGGGCCGCTGTGGCAGTTGGAAGATGAGCGCTGAAATCCATCAGAAATGCCTTACTAACCACTGCTTGGATTTTGGTGTCAAAATCTCAAAGTTGCCGGATGCACTCCAAACTCTCGGGATCGATTAAGACACACCCCAGGACATGCGGAAACATCTGCGCAAGTCGCTGGTAGCCCCAGTAGGGCCGCTGTGGCAGTTGGAAGATGAGCGCTGCAATCCATCAGAAATGCCTTACTAACCACTGCTTGGATTTTGGTGTCAAAATCTCAAAGTTGCCGGATGCACTCCAAACTCTCGGGATCGATTAACACACACCCCAGGACATGCGGAAACATGTGCGCAAGTCGCTGGTAGCCCCAGTAGGGCCGCTGTGGCAGTTGGAAGATGAGCGCTGAAATCCATCAGAAATGCCTTACTAACCACTGCTTGGATTTTGGTGTCAAAATCTCAAAGTTGCCGGATGCACTCCAAACTCTCAGGATCGGTAAATACACACCCCAGGACATGCGGAAACATGTGCGCAAGTCGCTGGTAGCCCCAGTAGGGCCGCTGTGGCAGTTGGAAGATGAGCGCTGCAATCCATCAGAAATGCCTTACTAACCACTGCTTGGATTTTGGTGTCAAAATCTCAAAGTTGCCGGATGCACTCCAAACTCTCGGGATCGATTAAGACACACCCCAGGACATGCGGAAACATGTGCGCAAGTCGCTGGTAGCCCCAGTAGGGCCGCTGTGGCAGTTGGAAGATGAGCGCTGAAATCCATCAGAAATGCCTTACTAACCACTGCTTGGATTTTGGTGTCAAAATCTCAAAGTTGCCGGATGCACCCCAAACTCTCAGGATCGGTAAATACACACCTCAGGACATGCGGAAACATGTGCGCAAGTCGCTGGTAGCCCCAGTAGGGCCGCTGTGGCAGTTGGAAGATGAGCGCTGAAATCCATCAGAAATGCCTTACTAACCACTGCTTGGATTTTGGTGTCAAAATCTCAAAGTTGCCGGATGCACTCCAAACTCTCAGGATCGGTAAATACGCACCCCAGGACATGCGGAAACATGTGCGCAAGTCGCTGGTAGCCCCAGTAGGGCCGCTGTGGCAGTTGGAAGATGAGCGCTGAAATCCATCAGAAATGCCTTACTAACCACTGCTTGGATTTTGGTGTCAAAATCTCAAAGTTGCCGGATGCACTCCAAACTCTCAGGATCGGTAAATACACACCCCAGGACATGCGGAAACATGTGCGCAAGTCGCTGGTAGCCCCAGTAGGGCCGCTGTGGCAGTTGGAAGATGAGCGCTGAAATCCATCAGAAATGCCTTACTAACCACTGCTTGGATTTTGGTGTCAAAATCTCAAAGTTGCCGGATGCACTCCAAACTCTCGGGATCGATTAACACACACCCCAGGACATGCGGAAACATGTGCGCAAGTCGCTGGTAGCCCCAGTAGGGCCGCTGTGGCAGTTGGAAGATGAGCGCTGAAATCCATCAGAAATGCCTTACTAACCACTGCTTGGATTTTGGTGTCAAAATCTCAAAGTTGCCGGATGCACTCCAAACTCTCGGGATCGATTAAG
Organism: Eristalis arbustorum; assembly: GCA_916610145.1. Lineage (NCBI taxonomy): Eukaryota > Metazoa > Arthropoda > Insecta > Diptera > Syrphidae > Eristalis > Eristalis arbustorum. The sequence goes on along the minus strand of OU744321.1, from coordinate 5,290,408 downwards.
ACACACCCCAGGACATGCGGAAACATGTGCGCAAGTCGCTGGTAGCCCCAGTAGGGCCGCTGTGGCAGTTGGAAGATGAGCGCTGAAATCCATCAGAAATGCCTTACTAACCACTGCTTGGATTTTGGTGTCAAAATCTCAAAGTTGCCGGATGCACTCCAAACTCTCGGGATCGATTAACACACACCCCAGGACATGCGGAAACATGTGCGCAAGTCGCTGGTAGCCCCAGTAGGGCCGCTGTGGCAGTTGGAAGATGAGCGCTGAAATCCATCAGAAATGCCTTACTAACCACTGCTTGGATTTTGGTGTCAAAATCTCAAAGTTGCCGGATGCACCCCAAACTCTCAGGATCGGTAAATACACACCTCAGGACATGCGGAAACATGTGCGCAAGTCGCTGGTAGCCCCAGTAGGGCCGCTGTGGCAGTTGGAAGATGAGCGCTGAAATCCATCAGAAATGCCTTACTAACCACTGCTTGGATTTTGGTGTCAAAATCTCAAAGTTGCCGGATGCACCCCAAACTCTCAGGATCGGTAAATACACACCTCAGGACATGCGGAAACATGTGCGCAAGTCGCTGGTAGCCCCAGTAGGGCCGCTGTGGCAGTTGGAAGATGAGCGCTGAAATCCATCAGAAATGCCTTACTAACCACTGCTTGGATTTTGGTGTCAAAATCTCAAAGTTGCCGGATGCACCCCAAACTCTCAGGATCGGTAAATACACACCTCAGGACATGCGGAAACATGTGCGCAAGTCGCTGGTGGCCCCAGTAGGGCCGCTGTGGCAGTTGGAAGATGAGCGCTGAAATCCATCAGAAATGCCTTACTAACCACTGCTTGGATTTTGGTGTCAAAATCTCAAAGTTGCCGGATGCACTCCAAACTCTCGGGATCGATTAAGACACACCCCAGGACATGCGGAAACATGTGCGCAAGTCGCTGGTAGCCCCAGTAGGGCCGCTGTGGCAGTTGGAAGATGAGCGCTGAAATCCATCAGAAATGCCTTACTAACCACTGCTTGGATTTTGGTGTCAAAATCTCAAAGTTGCCGGATGCACCCCAAACTCTCAGGATCGGTAAATACACACCTCAGGACATGCGGAAACATGTGCGCAAGTCGCTGGTAGCCCCAGTAGGGCCGCTGTGGCAGTTGGAAGATGAGCGCTGAAATCCATCAGAAATGCCTTACTAACCACTGCTTGGGTTTTGGTGTCAAAATCTCAAAGTTGCCGGATGCACTCCAAACTCTCGGGATCGATTAACACACACCCCAGGACATGCGGAAACATGTGCGCAAGTCGCTGGTAGCCCCAGTAGGGCCGCTGTGGCAGTTGGAAGATGAGCGCTGAAATCCATCAGAAATGCCTTACTAACCACTGCTTGGATTTTGGTGTCAAAATCTCAAAGTTGCCGGATGCACCCCAAACTCTCAGGATCGGTAAATACACACCCCAGGACATGCGGAAACATGTGCGCAAGTCGCTGGTAGCCCCAGTAGGGCCGCTGTGGCAGTTGGAAGATGAGCGCTGAAATCCATCAGAAATGCCTTACTAACCACTGCTTGGATTTTGGTGTCAAAATCTCAAAGTTGCCGGATGCACTCCAAACTCTCAGGATCGGTAAATACACACCTCAGGACATGCGGAAACATGTGCGCAAGTCGCTGGTAGCCCCAGTAGGGCCGCTGTGGCAGTTGGAAGATGAGCGCTGAAATCCATCAGAAATGCCTTACTAACCACTGCTTGGATTTTGGTGTCAAAATCTCAAAGTTGCCGGATGCACCCCAAACTCTCAGGATCGGTAAATACACACCTCAGGACATGCGGAAACATGTGCGCAAGTCGCTGGTAGCCCCAGTAGGGCCGCTGTGGCAGTTGGAAGATGAGCGCTGAAATCCATCAGAAATGCCTTACTAACCACTGCTTGGGTTTTGGTGTCAAAATCTCAAAGTTGCCGGATGCACTCCAAACTCTCGGGATCGATTAACACACACCCCAGGACATGCGGAAACATGTGCGCAAGTCGCTGGTAGCCCCAGTAGGGCCGCTGTGGCAGTTGGAAGATGAGCGCTGAAATCCATCAGAAATGCCTTACTAACCACTGCTTGGATTTTGGTGTCAAAATCTCAAAGTTGCCGGATGCACCCCAAACTCTCAGGATCGGTAAATACACACCTCAGGACATGCGGAAACATGTGCGCAAGTCGCTGGTAGCCCCAGTAGGGCCGCTGTGGCAGTTGGAAGATGAGCGCTGAAATCCATCAGAAATGCCTTACTAACCACTGCTTGGATTTTGGTGTCAAAATCTCAAAGTTGCCGGATGCACTCCAAACTCTCAGGATCGGTAAATACACACCTCAGGACATGCGGAAACATGTGCGCAAGTCGCTGGTAGCCCCAGTAGGGCCGCTGTGGCAGTTGGAAGATGAGCGCTGAAATCCATCAGAAATGCCTTACTAACCACTGCTTGGATTTTGGTGTCAAAATCTCAAAGTTGCCGGATGCACCCCAAACTCTCAGGATCGGTAAATACACACCTCAGGACATGCGGAAACATGTGCGCAAGTCGCTGGTAGCCCCAGTAGGGCCACTGTGGCAGTTGGAAGATGAGCGCTGAAATCCATCAGAAATGCCTTACTAACCACTGCTTGGATTTTGGTGTCAAAATCTCAAAGTTGCCGGATGCACTCCAAACTCTCGGGATCGATTAAGACACACCCCAGGACATGCGGAAACATGTGCGCAAGTCGCTGGTAGCCCCAGTAGGGCCGCTGTGGCAGTTGGAAGATGAGCGCTGAAATCCATCAGAAATGCCTTACTAACCACTGCTTGGATTTTGGTGTCAAAATCTCAAAGTTGCCGGATGCACTCCAAACTCTCGGGATCGATTAAGACACACCCCAGGACATGCGGAAACATGTGCGCAAGTCGCTGGTAGCCCCAGTAGGGCCGCTGTGGCAGTTGGAAGATGAGCGTTGAAATCCATCAGAAATGCCTTACTAACCACTGCTTGGATTTTGGTGTCAAAATCTCAAAGTTGCCGGATGCACTCCAAACTCTCGGGATCGATAAAGACACACCCCAAGACATGCGGAAACATGTGCGCAGGTCGCTGGTAGCCCCAGTAGGGCCGCTGTGGCAGTTGGAAGATGAGCGCTGAAATCCATCAGAAATGCCTTACTAACCACTGCTTGGATTTTGGTGTCAAAATCTCAAAGTTGCCGGATGCACTCCAAACTCTCGGGATCGATAAAGACACACCCCAGGACATGCGGAAACATGTGCGCAAGTCGCTGGTAGCCCCAGTAGGGCCGCTGTGGCAGTTGGAAGATGAGCGCTGAAATCCATCAGAAATGCCTTACTAACCACTGCTTGGATTTTGGTGTCAAAATCTCAAAGTTGCCGGATGCACTCCAAACTCTCGGGATCGATAAAGACACACCCCAGGACATGCGGAAACATGTGCGCAAGTCGCTGGTAGCCCCAGTAGGGCCGCTGTGGCAGTTGGAAGATGAGCGTTGAAATCCATCAGAAATGCCTTACTAACCACTGCTTGGATTTTGGTGTCAAAATCTCAAAGTTGCCGGATGCACTCCAAACTCTCAGGATCGGTAAATACACACCTCAGGACATGCGGAAACATGTGCGCAAGTCGCTGGTAGCCCCAGTAGGGCCGCTGTGGCAGTTGGAAGATGAGCGCTGAAATCCATCAGAAATGCCTTACTAACCACTGCTTGGATTTTGGTGTCAAAATCTCAAAGTTGCCGGATGCACTCCCAACTCTCGGGATCGATTGAGACACTGCCCAGGACATGCGGAAACATGTGCGCAAGTCGCTGGTAGCCCCAGTAGGGCCGCTGTGGCAGTTGGAAGATGAGCGCTGAAATCCATCAGAAATGCCTTACTAACCACTGCTTGGATTTTGGTGTCAAAATCTCAAAGTTGCCGGATGCACTCCAAACTCTCGGGATCGATTAAGACACACCCCAGGACATGCGGAAACATGTGCGCAAGTCGCTGGTAGCCCCAGTAGGGCCGCTGTGGCAGTTGGAAGATGAGCGCTGAAATCCATCAGAAATGCCTTACTAACCACTGCTTGGATTTTGGTGTCAAAATCTCAAAGTTGCCGGATGCACTCCAAACTCTCGGGATCGATTAAGACACACCCCAGGACATGCGGAAACATGTGCGCAAGTCGCTGGTAGCCCCAGTAGGGCCGCTGTGGCAGTTGGAAGATGAGCGCTGAAATCCATCAGAAATGCCTTACTAACCACTGCTTGGATTTTGGTGTCAAAATCTCAAAGTTGCCGGATGCACCCCAAACTCTCAGGATCGGTAAATACACACCCCAGGACATGCGGAAACATGTGCGCAGTCGCTGGTAGCCCCAGTAGGGCCACTGTGGCAGTTGGAAGATGAGCGTTGAAATCCATCAGAAATGCCTTACTAACCACTGCTTGGATTTTGGTGTCAAAATCTCAAAGTTGCCGGATGCACTCCAAACTCTCGGGATCGATAAAGACACACCCCAGGACATGCGGAAACATGTGCGCAAGTCGCTGGTAGCCCCAGTAGGGCCGCTGTGGCAGTTGGAAGATGAGCGCTGAAATCCATCAGAAATGCCTTACTAACCACTGCTTGGATTTTGGTGTCAATCTCAAAGTTGCCGGATGCACTCCAAACTCTCGGGATCGATTAAGACACACCCCAGGACATGCGGAAACATGTGCGCAAGTCGCTGGTAGCCCCAGTAGGGCCGCTGTGGCAGTTGGAAGATGAGCGCTGAAATCCATCAGAAATGCCTTACTAACCACTGCTTGGATTTTGGTGTCAAAATCTCAAAGTTGCCGGATGCACCCCAAACTCTCAGGATCGGTAAATACACACCCCAGGACATGCGGAAACATGTGCGCAGTCGCTGGTAGCCCCAGTAGGGCCACTGTGGCAGTTGGAAGATGAGCGTTGAAATCCATCAGAAATGCCTTACTAACCACTGCTTGGATTTTGGTGTCAAAATCTCAAAGTTGCCGGATGCACTCCAAACTCTCGGGATCGATTAAGACACACCCCAAGACATGCGGAAACATGTGCGCAGGTCGCTGGTAGCCCCAGTAGGGCCGCTGTGGCAGTTGGAAGATGAGCGTTGAAATCCATCAGAAATGCCTTACTAACCACTGCTTGGATTTTGGTGTCAAAATCTCAAAGTTGCCGGATGCACTCCAAACTCTCGGGATCGATAAAGACACACCCCAGGGACATGCGGAAACATATGCGCAAGTCGCTGGTAGCCCCAGTAGGGCCGCTGTGGCAGTTGGAAGATGAGCGCTGAAATCCATCAGAAATGCCTTACTAACCACTGCTTGGATTTTGGTGTCAAAATCTCAAAGTTGCCGGATGCACTCCAAACTCTCGGGATCGATAAAGACACACCCCAGGACATGCGGAAACATGTGCGCAAGTCGCTGGTAGCCCCAGTAGGGCCGCTGTGGCAGTTGGAAGATGAGCGCTGAAATCCATCAGAAATGCCTTACTAACCACTGCTTGGATTTTGGTGTCAAAATCTCAAAGTTGCCGGATGCACCCCAAACTCTCAGGATCGGTAAATACACACCTCAGGACATGCGGAAACATGTGCGCAAGTCGCTGGTAGCCCCAGTAGGGCCGCTGTGGCAGTTAGAAGATGAGCGCTGAAATCCATCAGAAATGCCTTACTAACCACTGCTTGGATTTTGGTGTCAAAATCTCAAAGTTGCCGGATGCACCCCAAACTCTCAGGATCGGTAAATACACACCTCAGGACATGCGGAAACATGTGCGCAAGTCGCTGGTAGCCCCAGTAGGGCCGCTGTGGCAGTTGGAAGATGAGCGCTGAAATCCATCAGAAATGCCTTACTAACCACTGCTTGGATTTTGGTGTCAAAATCTCAAAGTTGCCGGATGCACTCCAAACTCTCGGGATCGATAAAGACACACCCCAGGACATGCGGAAACATGTGCGCAAGTCGCTGGTAGCCCCAGTAGGGCCGCTGTGGCAGTTGGAAGATGAGCGCTGAAATCCATCAGAAATGCCTTACTAACCACTGCTTGGATTTTGGTGTCAAAATCTCAAAGTTGCCGGATGCACTCCCAACTCTCGGGATCGATTGAGACACTGCCCAGGACATGCGGAAACATGTGCGCAAGTCGCTGGTAGCCCCAGTAGGGCCGCTGTGGCAGTTGGAAGATGAGCGCTGAAATCCATCAGAAATGCCTTACTAACCACTGCTTGGATTTTGGTGTCAAAATCTCAAAGTTGCCGGATGCACTCCAAACTCTTGGGATCGGTAAATACACACCCCAGGACCTGCGGAAACATGCGCGCAAGTCGCTGGTAGCCCCAGTAGGGCCGCTGTGGCAGTTGGAAGATGAGCGCTGAAATCCATCAGAAATGCCTTACTAACCACTGCTTGGATTTTGGTGTCAAAATCTCAAAGTTGCCGGATGCACTCCAAGCTCTTGGGATCGGTAAATACACACCCCAGGACCT
>OU744321.1:5234642-5283679 GCA_916610145.1 Eristalis arbustorum | reverse complement strand
CTTATATGTGCAATCAAACGACTATCTATCCCAGATCCCTACCCATGCCCCTACCCGTCAACCGATGGGATCGCGAGAGTCTACGCCGCGTTTCGATGTCATCCCGTGAGACATTACGTGCATGCATCCGATTCGCGACTTGCGATTAGGCTGCGGAGCCTACTGCCTACTGCACGTGCACGAGGCTGAGCTCAGATCCACGAAACGTCCAGGAAGCTGATCTCTAAGGGGCCATGGCTGCGCGTACCTGAAAAGAAAGAAAAAGACCTGAAAAGAGAAGAGCAGAGGCACCGCCTATCCCCGGGGACGTCTGGATCTGGAGACCTAATCTGCTTGGTGCACCGTCTGCTGAGTCTGATATGGACTCGGCACAGGCCTTGCTCCCCCTAAACGCCTCCTAAGTCCTAAATGGAATTGAAGAGAAGAAAAAAAATATTTAGTTCAGGAGGGGCCATCTGTTGGTTTCATGTGAGACCGTCGCGCCGGAAGCCGGCGTCGAATTCAAGGACTACGCCATGCGATAGGCGATGACGACGAGCAATGCGAGCCAGACGACCAAGAGGACGAAGGTGGGTGGACGGAAGCCGAGCCGAGGCTGAAAACGAAAACGAATCCGAAACCGATTGATTCTCCTTTCAAACGCGGACCAACAGATGACCCATCCCTCAAAATGAAAAAATAAGCAGAACTTCTGTCCCTCGTCCCCACTCATGCCACTCATGCCTGGCCCACGTCCAGGTGCCGCATCGGTGAGTGCGAAGCACTCTAACAACCGACGGGCGCAGTGGGTGAGCACAAGCCGAGAGCAGAGCGGCGCCCTGACGCAAGAGGCAACCGAAATCCTTCAAGCTGCGAGTGCTTTCGAACCGAGTTCTGAAGGAGCAGACGCGCGAAAAGGGTCCGAACCGAGCCTCTGCCTGCAAACGCCAAGGAAGACGGTCAAATTTGAGGCGACGCCGACTTTCATCGAACTGCCATGGATTTCGAAAAATAATAGTTTAGAAAGATCGTGCCTCAGAATCGGAACCGACGCTTCCCTGGGCAAGGGAAGGGAAAAAGACAAACGACTCACGATTGCTGCCTCCGCTGCACACTCCCTGCTCAAGCCTCTTCATGGACGGACCGACGGACAGACCGACAGGCCGACAGACCGACAGACCGACAGACCGACAGACCGACAGACCGACAGACCGACAGACCGACAGACCGAACCGACAGACAGACTGAACCGACAGACAGACCGAACCGACCGAGCCGACCGATACGCAGGAAGACAAAGCGAGCGTCTTCACTCCCAGACAGTCCCAGCCGACGAGACAAAGCTGTGAGCAGAGAGGTTTCCGACGCGCCCGGGGGAGGTCCTGAAAAGAGAAGAGCAGAACTGGACCTGGAAAGGAAAAGAAAGAAACCTGAAAAGAGAAGAGAGAGAAAGCCCTGCCTAACCCCAGGATGCCTGTTCGGCGCCCTGGGGGGTTGCCCTACCTAGCCTCAGGACACCTGTTCGGGTCCTGAGGGGTCCCCTACCTAGCCTCAGGACACCTGTTCGGTGTCCCGAGGGGGTTAATGGAAAAAATATAAAATGCATATAAAAAGCTAAGTGTGCACTGGCAGGTGAACCGAAACCGCGAACGCGAACCCGAGAGCGCATCATGCTAGCATGTCACTTTGCGAACGAGAGCCATGACTCTTAAGCCGGTTTTCGAAGCACAAGAATATTCAAAATAAAATAAAATATATGGTTGGTGGGAAAAATGGAGAAAATAAATGAAAATGAAACCTTGCATGCATCAGTGCTGCGCCTTGGGTGTGGTCTTCGGTGGGCCTTGTCCTTGCGGTGGGTCGCTTGTGACCATCGATCTGCTTGTCTGCTGCTTCTGGGGATGTCCCCTGATCGCGAACGCGAACCGAACCGAACCGTAATCCAGGCGGGCAGGAGGTGGCCCCAAATCGAAAGCGCTTCACCGAAGCAAGTGCGTGCGTGCGTGGGCCGTCGTCAGAGACTTGGGCGAAAAGTCCGCGGAGGGTGTGCATGCCCCGAACCGATTCATGCTTGCAACCGATCATGAATGTGAGCAGACGGTGGACGTTCTTAAAGCGCATGCACGCCCCAGGTACATTCGAGACAAGAGCCCAATCGATCGCTGGGTGATGGGAGACGTGCCTCAACGAACCAACGAACGACCGACGAACGAACCGATTCCAGAAGTCAACCCATCACAAAAAAAAAAGCAAAAAAAACCCACGGAATATGCACAAGATCGTATCGAAGCAGCTAACCGTGCCCCCGTGCCCCCGTCCCCCTCCAGCAGCATCATGCGTTGTTCCGACATCCCTCAGACTGGCCAACATCCACCAGCTTCTCCACAACTGGTCATCACTTCGGAGAAAGAGAGCAAAAAAGTCCCAAAAAATGTACCTGAGTGCTCTAGGGTGGTTGGCGGTTGGTGAGGGGAGGGTCCTCCCTCTCTCTCTCACTCGAGGGTGGGTGCACTCACAAAAAAATTCACAACAACAAATTCGAAAACAAAAAATTCGCTTCACTTCACTCCCGACTCCCCGACGCGCACTCCACGACGACCAGCGGCAGACTGAAAATTTTCCCCCCGGGGGGGCACCCTTTTATGGCCTCGGTCACCCCTCCGGAGGATCAGCCGAAATTTTTCGTTTTTTTTGTATTTTTTAATTTTTTATTTTTTCGGGGGTTTGTGGATTTTTCTTCGGTTTTCTGCGGCCGACGCGTGTGGTGGGCGTGGACGGCGGTGGGCGGGTGGCGTCTGAAGGCGTCTGAAGGCGTCTGCAGGCGTCGGTGGCGTTTTTAAGGTGTTTTGGAGTGGTTTTGGCGGTTTGAAGCCGAAAATTGGTGGTTTTCTTGTGTTTTTCGAATTCAAACACGCCACGAGGCGCTTGGAGGCTGCATTTCTTTGGGCCTAGAGTGAGACCGATGAGTTTGGCGACGCGTGGAGCTGTTTTGGTTCTGTTCTCAGACCTACAGGTGGTGTCGACGGACTCTACTGCGGCTGCAACCACGTCGGCGGGTGTCTCTGAGTGGTGCTCATCTGTCAGGAGGCACTTTACCGGGCACGCCTGTCCGAGCCAGCAGAGCCAATGTTCACTCGGACCATTTCCTTGTTGTAGCCAAGGTAAGAATCAGGATATCACGAGAACAACGGAGTCGAGAACGAACACCACGGTTTGACGTCGCAAAGCTACAATCGCGGGACTGCCATTATCTTTGCCGACCGAGTCTCCCAGAAACTCTCTGTAAGTTCGACGCCGCCTGCACAAACCATCGAAGAAGAATGGAGTCGTTGTCAAGAAGCCATCAAAGAAGCTGCCACTGATGTGCTGGGTTTTACGACACCATCCAGAAGGAACCCATGGTTTGACGACGAGTGCAGGCAGGCACATGCAGCCAAACAGGAGGCCTACAAGGCAAAGCTGCATCGAACAACGAGGGCTGTTCGTGAGCTCTACGAACAGAAGAGAAGGGAAGAGCACCGGCTTCTCAGAAGAAAAAAGAAAGAGCATGAAAAGCGCGCGGTCGAGGAAATGGAGAGGTGTTATGGCAGGAATGACGTCCGAAAGTTTTATCAAAGGGTAAAACAATTATCCAATGGATATAAAACTCGGACAGAAGCCTGTCGTGATGGAAATGGACATCTGGTATTAGAGTCGCAGTCGATACTGAGAATCTGGAAAGATCATTTCTGCAGACTGTTAAACGGCGATGAGGACCAAATTACCGCTGTCAGGCAGAATGTTCCGCTCAATCTGGACGATAACAGACGCGAATTCCGTCCCCCAGACTTAGACGAAGTCAAGGTAGCAATATCAAGACTGAAGTCTAACAAAGCTGCTGGAGCGGACGGATTGTCCGCTGAAATATTTAAGGCAGCTGGAGATGACCTGGTTGGGCGCATGGACCAGCTCATCTGCAAGATATGGTCTGAGGAAAGCATGCCCGACGAGTGGAATCTCAGTATCGTTTGCCCGATCCACAAGAAAGGAGACCCCTTCAACTGCGCCAACTATCGAGGGATCAGTCTTCTTAACATCGCATATAAGATCTTCTCTGCCGTTTTGTGTATCCGCCTGAAGCCGTTCATTAATAATCTGATAGGTCCATATCAGTGTGGCTTCAGGCCAGGAAAGTCCACTATCGATCAAATTTTCACATTACGTCAGATCCTGGAAAAGACTCAAGAGATTCAGATCGACACCCACCACCTATTTGTCGATTTCAAGGCCGCATATGACAGCGTGCATAGAGACGAGCTATACAGCGCCATGTCTAGTTTTGACATTTCTGCCAAACTCGTCAGGCTGTGCAGGATAACGATGGAGAACTCTCGCTGCTCCATCAAGGTCGGTAACGAACTCACCGACACCTTCAATGTCGAAAAAGGTTTTAGGCAAGGCGACGCGTTGTCATGTGATTTCTTTAACATCGTCCTGGAGAAGATCGTGCGAAACTCACACGCCAACACTAGAGGCACGATCTTCCAGAAGTCCGTGCAATTGCTAGCATACGCCGATGACATTGACGTGATTGGCAGAACTCAGCGAGCCGTCAGTGAGGCTTTGATAACATTGAGACGGAAGCGGCTAAAATGGGTCTAGCGGTAAACCAGGGCAAAACAAAGTACATGCTGTCATCACGAAAGGACGCACAACATCGACGTCTCGGACAGAGCGTCATATTGGGCAGCAGAAACTTTGAGGTAGTCAAGGACTTCGTCTACCTAGGCTCCGGAGTAAATAGGGACAACAACACCAGAACTGAGATCAAGTGTAGGACAACTCTTGCCAAGCGCTGTTTCTTTGGGCTCAAGAGGCAATTGAGTAACAGAGCTATCTCTCGAAACACCAAATTGAGCTTGTATAAAACCCTGATCATCCCAGTCCTGCTCTATGGCGCAGAGACATGGACGCTATTGAAAGCGGATGAAGAAGCTCTTGGTTGTTTTGAGAGAAAAGTTCTGCGTACGATCTTTGGTCCTGTTTGCGTTGATGGCGTTTGGAGGAGAAGGTTCAACCACGAACTATACGGGCTGTACAGCGGCATGCACCTAGTTAAGCGTCTTCGGATCCAACGCTTAAGATGGCTAGGTCATGTAGAGCGGGTGGACACCACAGCTCCGGCCCGAAGAGTCTTCGACACCGAGCCATTGGGACAGCGCAACAGAGGACGTCCTCGCACTAGATGGCGCACACAAGTGGAAAAGGACCTCAACCAACTTGGTGTGCGCAACTGGAGGCAGCTGGCGAAAGATCGTGCTGGCTCGAGAGGCATGTTGGTTGAGGCCCAGGTCCACCCCGGACTGTAGCGCCAATCGAAGAAGAAAGAAGAGAGTGCACTGAAAATGAAAAATTTAGCGAAGGCAAACATTGATTAGCATAAGGGCCCATGGCTCTTCAAAGTTCTCCCGAGTCGCCGTCCAACTCCTAGAAGTATGCTGTTAAAGCTAAGAATGAGCCACCCATAATAGAATAACATAAAATACACAACATAATAATAATAATACAAACATACATAAATGACATAAAACCACCGCTTGTACGTGTGAATGTGGGAGGGGAGAGAGTGGCATCGAGGGAGGCTCCCAGTGCATTGGATGTGATTCCCTGTACACTGGTAGACGATCAACGGAACAGCTGATCGACGGAGCCGGCACACGCACCAGTGTACAAAACACACCGCTCCACAAGCGACTGTACAGCGGAAGGGTTACCACGATTGAGGGGAAAATGCACCAGTATGCAAATACACCGACGAGCAAACACGCACCCGCTCCACAAGAACTGGTCAGCGGATGGGTAACTGTGATCAAGGGGTATGCAACTGTGTGCGTGTGCAAATGACCAATGGGAGTGCAAATACCAAATGCAGAACAAAGGCTGGATGCGTGCTGTTGCCGGGTCCGACGATGACCGTGAGAGAGAGAGTGGGACGCACTATCCAGTGGTGTGATCGATGTGCGTCGTGTGCGTGGGGAATGTGTGTTTTGGCAAGGTATGCATGGTATGCAAAATATGTGTGGAGGTGTGAATGATGGAATGTGCGGAATGCGTGTGAGTGCACAAGCGTGGGAAGATGGCATTCATTCTTAGCTTGACCGTGTAAGGGACACCAGCTCCCAGAAGTTTGCTCGCGTGTTGAAAAAAAAAATTTTTTTGGTTGGAAAAGAAAACAAAGGAAATAACAAAGAAAAATAAGAGAAAAACACAAACAGAAGGAGGAAGACATAAAAATATATATAAAAAGAAAATAAAAAGAAAGGAGGAAGAAAAAAAACAGGAAGAAAAGGAGACGGACAAGGAGAACGGAGAATCCCTTTGTGGGATTTTGGTTAATTGGTGGTAGTTTTTTTTTCCAGAAAAAAAATAAAGTGGCGATTGGGGAGACTCCGAGGGAGCCCCAATCGGAAAATAAAAATTTAAATAGTGCGTAGTGCCCAGAAAGGGGACAAAGAAATCTCGTAAGGTCCCGTACCGTCGTATAGTGTTCAGGGTGGTAAAACCACCCATCGGTTGACGACACAAAGGTCGCTTCGCGGTTTTAGTTGGCCCGTAATTTCGGTACCAAGCCGGTACCACGCGAACAGTGTTGGCGGAGTATTCGGGGTCGCCCGGTACCCGTTACCCTCGTGTGTGTGTGTGTCAGTGTTGTCCATCTGTGTGGGGACAGTTGGCGACCGAGCCCAAGCACTGTTGCTGGGTGAAAGTCGCTCGTAAGAGTAGACGTGTGGGCGGAGGTTCTTAGGAGCCGACGCCAATATCGGTTTTCCCCTACATTTTAGGGCGAAGTAGATATATATATACCGGGCGGGGTATATATATATATATTCCTAAAAATTTATAGTATCTGGGTTTCGTCGTTCCTGACGAAAGACGACGTGGCGCCCACTTAATTCGGGAAGAGCGGAAGTTTTGGTACAGTTGAGTGGTGAAACCCACCCCAGCTGAGTCGGCCGGTCGGGAGGTATATAAAGGACCACCCATTGTCGCCAGGGGGCGCGACAACACCAAAATCCAAGCAGTGGTTAGTAAGGCATTTCTGATGGATTTCAGCGCTCATCTTCCAACTGCCACAGCGGCCCTACTGGGGCTACCAGCGACTTGCGCGCATGTTTCCGCATGTCCTGGGGTGTGTATTTACCGATCCTGAGAGTTTGGAGTGCATCCGGCAACTTTGAGATTTTGACACCAAAATCCAAGCAGTGGTTAGTAAGGCATTTCTGATGGATTTCAACGCTCATCTTCCAACCGCCACAGCGGCCCTACTGGGGCTACCAGCGACTTGCGCACATGTCTCCGCATGTCCTGGGGTGTGTACTTACCGATCCTGAGAGTTTGGGGTGCATCCGGCAACTTTGAGATTTTGACACCAAAATCCAAGCAGTGGTTAGTAAGGCATTTCTGATGGATTTCAACGCTCATCTTCCAACCGCCACAGCGGCCCTACTGGGGCTACCAGCGACTTGCGCACATGTCTCCGCATGTCCTGGGGTGTGTACTTACCGATCCTGAGAGTTTGGGGTGCATCCGGCAACTTTGAGATTTTGACACCAAAATCCAAGCAGTGGTTAGTAAGGCATTTCTGATGGATTTCAACGCTGTTCTGTGCCAACCTCCGACGAGTGCACTTGCTTTCCCGGTGCACTACGCGTGTGCGTGAAGAAAAAAAAAAAAAAAAAAATTGCCGCGGTCCATACCACTCACAACCACATCGCGAGTGCCCCAAAACAATAAAAAAAAAATAAAAAAAAAAAAAAAAAAAAACAAGTGATGTGCTGTTCCTTCACAAGCCACTGCTGCGCATTCTCGGTCGCAACTCCCGTTTGATTTTATCAGGCGGGTTGATGCGACTGAGAGTGCGTAGCATCTGACGTAGCGGATTTAGAAGAGTGAATCTGTTGGTGGACCAACTCTTACCAATGTATGGGCATTACACCTACATTGGTTGTTGTTGGAAGCTAAATTTAAATTTACACTTCTGATCTTCGCTTTGCCTAAATCAGTTGGAGTTTGGTTTTTGGTATCTCCGCTTTGTAATCTATGGAAAATTTTAGAGTTGATGTGAGCAATGTTCGCGGTCTCAGAGCGAATCTCTTTGCTGTGTACGTCCACCTATCCCGTTACAAACCAGCCGTCTTGGCGCTAAGTGAAACACAGGTAGGCGAAAATACCGAATTATCGGATTTGAACCTGCCTGGATATAGCTTAGTGCCGCTTTTCTTTTTACACCGCGGTCTCGCCATCTACGTGCGTAGTGATGTAGCTTACCAACTTCAACCACAATACGGCCTCTGCTCCAATCCGGAATTCAATTGTCTGTGGTTAAAATTCCATGTCCGTAAGCATTTAATCCACTACTGCTTTATTTATGGAAGTCCAAACTTGGATAGCAATTCAACTTTTAACGAATTTGATGCGCTATCCGATTCCATCTCAAGAATTGTTTCCCTGTATCCTCACACTAAAATTGCCATTGCGGGCGACACAACACAATTCTAATTGGCTTCGACATTCAGGCCAGACAACACCCGAAGGAAGGTACGTTGAAATCTTTGCTGAGGTAAACAATCTGACCCAGCTTGTAAATGAGCCCGCACGAATACCTGACATTGCAGATCATTCCGCCAGCACACTGGACCTGTTTCTCACCTCTCATCCTGATAAATATTCTGTTGACATATCGTCGCCTCTAGGCTCGTCAGACCACTGTGTCGTATCAGCTAATTTCTCGCTTTCGCCACAAACAGTTAGAGAACAAATTCCGAAAAGAACAGTATGGCTATACGAGAAAGCCAATTGGAGCGGACTCAACAACTTCTATAGGAATTTTAACTGGTCACTATGCTTCCTCGATAGTGACGTGGATGCCGCCGCTGAAATGATCACAAACATTCTTCAGCTGGGGATGAGATCCTTCGCTCCGCATAGAGTGAAGTGTATCAAACCCAGACCAAATGCATGGTATGACTCGAGCTGCAAAGAGGCTATCAGAATAAGAGAGTTGAATTTCCGGTTGTACAAAGCCAACCCTACTGAGGAAAACCGGAATAAGTTTAAACGGGCCAGAAATGACTGCAATGCAATAATCCGACGTGTGAAATTCTCCCATGAACAAAAGTCGAGGCAAAAAGTGCTACAATGTCCCAAGGGGAGCAAAAACGTTTGGTCATTTGTGAAAAACATAAAGAATTCCGCCTCGTCCTCCATTCCCACGCTCATTTACAATGTCATCGCAGCTGTCAGCTCTTTGGACAAAGCCAATCTGCTTGCGGCGCATTTTGCAGCCAGCTCAACACTGTCAGATTGTAGTTTGTCCCCACTTGTGCTCGAGAGCGTTGATTTCGCCATGGGAAAAATTCACTTCCGCACTCGTACAGTTGCAAGAGTACTTAAAGATCTCGACGTGCACAAGTCCGCTGGCCCGGATGGTATTCAACCAACACTTCTGAAGAGGTGTTGTTCTTCTCTGGCAAAACCATTGCGTTTGGTTTTTCACCTATCCTACTCTTCAGGTCTCTTTCCGAGTGGATGGCAGACAGCATTTGTCCAGTCCGTCCCTAAAAAGGGCGAATCTTCGTCAACCACCTCGTACCGACCCATAGCATTTACGTCCCTTCTTCCTAAAGTCATAGAAACGCTGATCAATCGTCAGTTTATGAAATATCACGAATCGCGGAAGCTTCTTAACGACCGACAGTATAGCTTCCGCAGCAACAGGTCCACTGGTGATTTCTTACCGAAAAGGGGAACCAATCTTTGCACAATGCAGGCGAAAGCAAGATAGTCGCGCTTGATATTTCTAAAGCATTTGACAGAGTTCGGCATCAAGCTCTTTTGTCGAAAATGCGTCCTTATGGTGTTGATGAGTGTCTGCTTCTATGGATCAGAAACTACCTTTCGAACCGTTCATCCAAGTTGCCTTGGATCGGTTCAAGTCTGACATCCACAAAATGAATGCTGGTGTCCCCCAAGGTACTGTTCTGTCTCCGACACTCTTTCCCATTTTTATAAATGATCTCCTGTCTGCCACACTCATTCGCTGATGACAGCACCCTCAGCTTTCAGCTTGTGCTGGAATCGTGATATGGTCAATGATGAAGAGGTATGCAATTAAATTGTAATGCAGGCAGGAAATAACTTATCGTCAATCCCAATATTGTTGGTCAGGAAAGGATTTTGGTATGCAACATACAGCGATGGTCTTGTGCAGCGCTTTAAATTGGCAGGATGAAGCGCGACACAGTTTTGTTGCCAAGCCGCCGTCTAATAAATGCTTGATGTCGTTGAGCTTTTTCGTCGGATGCCAATGAATGGCAAGTTTTGAGAAACTAATCTTTATAAGGTTATCCTCGACCGATCCTTTGTGTCCTACATGTGCGAACTATACGCACATGTGGTTCATATCCGAATAAAATTTGTTTCGCCACTATGAACCAATTCTCAAACAAGGCAGCGCAGCGAGCTAGGTCCTTTAACCAGAGCCTAATGCGCTTTGCGACTTATTGGGCCTTACTTAGCCCGCCATATGTTTGCTAACCGCTGGAACGGCTTCTTATTGCCGATGACAATCAGCATCATGACATGGCATAATGATAAACAGCAGGAGCCACACACAGCCTCACGATTCGTTTTCATGTTTGCTGCAAATTAAATTGTAGATCGCAATCAACCGTTGCACGGTTCCAAAATTCAGGACCCTGCCCTTCGGACGTAGTATTGGAACGGCAGCGTATGTCAAGCCAGCATAATTAACTGGGGTAAGAACAACAGCGTGGAAATCAATCAAATTCCAAAACTCAATGCTGTCTGCTGTCTCTAAAGCGAACCCCTGACAATCAGCCACTATCCATGAATGGCGCTTGTATCGACGAAACCGGAAAACTTTCCATCCTCGGTATGTGCATCAACACAACACTTAGTTGGAACGATCATATATTCGAGGTCGCCAAAAATGCCGCGAAATGTTTAGGTTTCCTTAATCGATGCAAGAAATACTTCACCCCCTCTGATTTGGCTTTAATCTATTTGGCGTATATTCGCCCTAAGCTTGAGTATAACGCTCATATCTGGTCTGGTGCCCCCAAGACCACCTTGCACCTACTTGATAGAATCCAAAAGCGAGCGATAATACTTATAGGAGACAACGATATCGCGGGTTCACTAGACTCGCTTGAACATCGACGTACCGTGTCTTCTTTGTCCGTGTCGTATCGTTACCTTAACAAACGATGCTCAAGTGAGCTAGCCAACTGCATTCCTCCTCTCCTTGAATTCACCCGCAAAACACGTCTCGCCAGGAATGCACATCAGTTTACCCTTAAGCCTGCTTTCGGACGCACAGTGAAGTTTAGAGACTCGTTTTTTAGCCGCACCACACGAATATGGAATGCCCTTCTCAGCTCAATATTTCCCATAGATTACAACCCGCAGATGTTTAAGACCAATGTGCACACGTACCTCCTCTCTCTCTCTCTCCCTCTATACCTTCGGCCCGTGCTGTGTCTTGACCCCGGACAATTAAGGGTTTTTAATAACCCCTTGAGCACGCGCAAGTTATAAAAAAAAAAAAAAAAAAAAACATGGGTACAGACTATGGACTAAGGTTCAACGTGGTGTGCGAGGTGTGCATTGCACACAATATTCAAAATATACTATCCTTCGTAAGCACATACGGATAATGTTTGTATCTGTCACCCTTCACAGTTTTAAAGGCCCAAACCCATAGAATCCGATGCGTGCGTTGCGTCTTGTCAAGAAATTGACAACTCATAAGAGCTAATAAGAGGGAGCGAGACAACAAGTGTGGGCTATATGTGGAATACATCAGAGTGCATGAAGTTGGCGAACTTTTAACTTTTCGTCCGTTTGACAGTTTATTCTCACATGTGTGTATCATTTATGCATGCATGTGTATCATTTTACTCTCATGGTCGTGTGGGATTGTATGTATGTATACATATTTCGGAGGCAACGCACGTATTTCATTTGGCACCTCTTTGCAGTCCGGCAAATACGATCCTTGTGGATGTCAACTGCAACGCACGCACCGGATTCTATGGGCTTGGGCCTTAAGCGCAAACGCTGTCCAACGCTCTTGCGAAAAATATTTGGTACCTGGGCATCATTTTTTCATGTGAACGCATTTCCAACAAGAATTATGGACCAAGCCCGAAGAATCCGTCGCGCGTGCGCAATGAATACGTTACTTTCCTTGGAAATCCAAGCAACAGCACGCGACAGTAGACTGATACACACGTCCATACTCATAAGGGAGATCCACACAAGCGATGAAACGGTCAAACGGAACAACGGCGAAAATTCCCGAACTCACTTCCTCCCTCGCATGTTTTTCTCTTCTACGCAGTTTGCTTACTATAAGTCGCCTCACACTCGTTCCACATCAAAATGTGTGTCAAAGGAGCAAATCTCTTGCGTAGAAGTAAATTCTACACATTCCGCTCAATACGTTCCGCTGTTTCGTCGAGATATTTCCCTCTGGACATCTTGGAGTGACTGAATCCAAACAGCAATTAATATTTCTTAATCGATGTTTATTTGTCTGTTAATCTAAGGACAGTTTTTTGCAAAATAGCTGACAATGTTTTATGCAAAATAGCTGACAATGTTATAATGAATACACAAAAATGCAGACTATTTATTGCCGCTTCGAGTCGATAGCGATTTTCGCCGGAGCCGCTGATTTGAACTGAAGCCAGGTCGTTGGACATCCGGTGAACTGCTGACTGGTGTTGATGCCGTTGTTGGCACTGACATAACTCGCGCTTCTTATGCTCCTTCTATTTTCTCCCGAGAAAGCAGTGTTCCTTCCCCATCTTCAGCTCGTAGAGCTCGCTAACAGCTCTTGTCGTTCTTTGCAGCGCCGCTTTATATGCTTCTTGCTTGAATGCATTCGCCTGCAGGCACTCATTGTCAAAACACGGGTTTCGTTGTGGCTTTTTGGCAATACTGCGACTAGTCTTCAAGGTTTGATGTTCAAGGATGATGTTGGTGGCGCCTACGCAGCTTCAGAGGTTAAGGGAGACACGATCGGAAAAGGATTTGGCAATCAAGCAATCCTCGACGTTTAACTTTCTTGCAGATCTTGATACTTCCAACCTTACTTTCGCCACAACAGGATGGTGGTCTGTGTCAATGTTGGCGCCTCGAAACGTTCGGACATCTATAATACTAGAGGAGTGCCATGCTACCATCTGGTTGAGATGTCGACCGAGATGTGGGAATCGTGGACTGGCTACTACGACGTTTAGGTCCGCAGCAAAGTCGCTGTCGTGTGGGCTGCACTTCCCGACCGTACAACCAAAGACGTTCTCTCTTCCTAGCTTTGCGGTAAATCAAACTTTGAATCCTGCAACAGCACGTTTTTCTTACATATCGAGACTTAACTTTTGTTTGAGCCAATATCAAAGCACGAAGATCATTTTGTAGACCAGCACGCATGACTGAAGCTGTTAGTTCATCATCGATGTTACAACCGGCATTTTGAACTTTTATTTCAACCAAATGCTTAATAATTATATTTTTTATTTTCTTATTCCAGACAAATACACAAAATGTCGGATTCAGATCCGTACAATCTGCACAACCCGAATCCGGCTCTAGCAAAAAACAATTCTAAAGAGATGTTGGACCTAAACAAAGCGGTTAGGAACATGGTCTTGGAGGACGTGCCAAGGCCAGAGACTGGTTCCAGGCTTCCGCCTACGCCACAGCTCTTTCAGTCCCAAGCCATGAGACGTCGAGGCTTCGCTTCCGCCAGCACCGGCAGCACTGGCAGCATCACAAGGCACAAAAGGAGACATAACGGGGAACTGACCGGTGAAGATACAACATACTTCTCGAGGCCCTCATGAAGGAGAAA
Organism: Eristalis arbustorum; assembly: GCA_916610145.1. NCBI lineage: Eukaryota > Metazoa > Arthropoda > Insecta > Diptera > Syrphidae > Eristalis > Eristalis arbustorum. Next base: position 5,269,782 of record OU744321.1, on the reverse strand, counting down.
CCGTCGTTTGGATTCAAGGGATCCCACCCAAAACAAAAAAAACTATATGTTATGAATTAAAGAAATGAAATTAATTTTTATGCTGAAAGAATAAAATCTAGGATCCAAGATCAAAAGATTAACATTGGGGAGGAGTCTATGGGGTCTTTAATAATCTTTGTTTGTATGTATCGACACAACGTATTCCTCTTGAAGCCAAACTTCTGCTTGACGTACCACAGACTGCAGTCCTTGATGCTCTTTAAATGCAAGCACTATTGAAGTTCGCTTTGGTTTGTTATGTTTGATCGCATGACGTGCCAATTCTTCTTCTTCTTCCTTGTGCGGCGCTACAGTCCGGGGTGGACCTGGGCCTCAACCAACATGCCTCTCCAGCCAGCACGATCTTTCCAGCTGTCTCCAGTTGCGCACACCAAGTTGGTTGAGGTCCTTCTCCACTTGGGTGCGCCACCTTAAACGTGGGCGTCCTCTGTTGCGTTGCCCAACAGGTAGGGATTCGAAGATTCTTCGGGCCGGAGCTGTGGTGTCCATACGCTCTACATGACCTAGCCACCGTAGGCGTTGGATCCGTAGACGCCTAACTAGGCTCATGTCGTTGTACAGCCAGTATAGTTCGTGATTGAATCTTCTCCTCCAGAACCCGTCAACACAAACAGGACCAAAGATCGTGCGCAGAACTTTTCTCTCAAAGAGACCAATTACTTCTTCATCCGCTTTCGAGATTGTCCATGCCTCCGCGCCGTATAGCAGGACTGGGATGATCAGAGTCTTATATAGAGTCAACTTGGTTCTTCGAGAGAGGGTTGGCGAAAGTTATCCTAGGCTTGATCTCGGTAGTGATGTTATTAGTACAGTTTACTCCGGAGCCGAGGTAAGTGAAGTACTTGACTACCTCGAAGTTAAAGCTGCCCATTGTGACGCTCTGTCCAAGACGTCGATGTTGTATGTCCTTTATTGAGGCCAGCATATACTTCGTTTTGCCCTCATTCACCGCCAGACCCGCTTCTGTCTCAATGTTAGCAAAAGCCTCACTGACGGCTCGCTGAGTTCTGCCAATCACGTCAATGTCATCGGCGTATGCTAACAATTGCACGGACTTCTGGAAGATCGTGCCTCTGGTGTTGGCGTGTGAGTTTCGCACGATCTTCTCCAGGACGATGTTAAAGAAATCACATGACAACGCGTCGCCTTGCCTAAAACCTTTTTCGACATTGAAGGTGTCGGTGAGTTCGTTACCGACCTTGATGGAGCAGCGAGAGTTCTCCATCGTTATCCTGCACAGCCTGACGAGTTTGGCAGAAATGTCAAAACTAGACATGGCGCTGTATAGCTCGTCTCTATGCACGCTGTCATATGCGGCCTTGAAATCGACAAATAGGTGGTGGGTGTCGATCTGAATCTCTTGAGTCTTTTCCAGGATCTGACGTAATGTGAAAATTTGATCGATAGTGGACTTTCCTGGCCTGAAGCCACACTGATATGGACCTATCAGATTATTAATGAACGGCTTCAGGCGGGTACACAAAACGGCAGAGAAGATCTTACACGCGATGTTAAGAAGACTGATACCTCGATAGTTGGCGCAGTTGAAGGGGTCTCCTTTCTTGTGCATCGGGCAAACGATACTGAGATTCCACTCGTCGGGCATGCTTTCCTCAGACCATATCTTGCAGATGAGCTGGTGCATGCGCCCAACCAGATCATCTCCAGCTGCCTTAAATATTTCAGCGGACAATCCGTCCGCTCCAGCAGCTTTGTTAGACTTCAGTCTTGATATTGCTACCTTGACTTCGTCTAAGTCTGGGGGACGGAATTCGCGTCTGTTATCGTCCAGATTGAGCGGAACATTCTGCCTGACAGCGGTAATTTGGTCCTCATCGCCGTTTAACAGTCTGCAGAAATGATCTTTCCAGATTCTCAGTATCGACTGCGACTCTACTACCAGATGTCCATTTCCATCCCGACAGGCTTCTGTCCGAGTTTTATATCCATTGGATAGTTGTTTTACCCTTTGATAAAACTTTCGGACGTCATTCCTGCCATAACATGACGTGCCAATTGCAAAATAAGAAATTATTGTTACTCGGCACTAGCTACCAGGACGACCTTCTGACATTTTTGGTTAGGTTTGTTGGTAGACGTGGTGGGTTCAGAATTTACTGCGATATCTGCTATGTGTTGCATATTCTCGAAGAAGAAATCTCCCAGAGTCCTCTGTCTTTATATGCAGAGACTGAGGCAGTGACAAAGGTAAGTTAGTCCAATCTCTTCTTCGTCCCTCCGGCTTCTTAATAGATCCATGACACCAGGTCAGTTTGAGTTCCTATTCATGGTCCCCCTATGAGCGCTGGACTACCATTCCCAGCAGCTTTTTGCTGCATTGAAGAAGTATCTCGGTTTTGGCACTACTAAAGTAAACAAAGTGGACTCTCGTCAATGGCCTATAACAGCAGGGAAGGGAGTCCTACTTTTTATTAGCTTGTTCCATTTATCTCTTGTCCACTTGATATCACAATTGGTGGAGGTGGAAGCATGGGATTACTTTAGATTGGCCGGATTCGGCTTCTCCCTAGCAAGTTCAAAGGCCATCTCATTCCCGGTTACATTCTGCAAATAAACGTTGATCTTACTGGTACCGAAAGAAGTATGATTTACTTAAGTATAGCTCAAAATTCACAAAAAGTCAATATTTTGAAAACTCTTTAAGGTTTTGTTCACACGCGACAGTGAAACGATTCGCAAGAGTGCTAGTGCGGTAATGATATGCAATTAAATCACAAAAAAATCAATAAACTAAATCTTAGTATCAGCTGGAAGGACTTTCGACTCGATCGATACAAATTAGGATAGAAGTTGTTTCCGCATGTACTGGGGTGTGTCTTAATCGATCCCGAGAGTTTGGAGTGCATCCGGCAACTTTGAGATTTTGACACCAAAATCCAAGCAGTGGTTAGTAAGGCATTTCTGATGGATTTCAGCGCTCATCTTCCAACTGCCACAGCGGCCCTACTGGGGCTACCAGCGACTTGCGCGCATGTTTCCGCATGTCCTGGGGTGTGTCTTAATCCATCCTGAGAGTTTGGAGTGCATCCGGCAACTTTGAGATTTTGACACCAAAATCCAAGCAGTGGTTAGTAAGGCATTTCTGATGGATTTCAGCGCTCATCTTCCAACTGCCACAGCGGCCCTACTGGGGCTACCAGCGACTTGCGCGCATGTTTCCGCATGTCCTGGGGTGTGTCTTAATCCATCCTGAGAGTTTGGAGTGCATCCGGCAACTTTGAGATTTTGACACCAAAATCCAAGCAGTGGTTAGTAAGGCATTTCTGATGGATTTCAGCGCTCATCTTCCAACTGCCACAGCGGCCCTACGGGGGCTACCAGCGACTTGCGCACATGTTTCCGCATGTCCTGGGGTGTGTCTTAATCGATCTCGAGAGTTTGGAGTGCATCCGGCAACTTTGAGATTTTGACACCAAAATCCTAGCAGTTAGTAAGGCATTTCTGATGGATTTCAACGCTCATCTTCCAACTGCCGCAGCGGCCCTACTGGGGCTACCAGCGACTTGCGCACATGCTTCCGCATGTCCTGGGGTGTGTCTCAATCGATCCCGAGTGTTTGGAGTGCATCCGGCAACTTTGAGATTTTGACACCAAAATCCAAGCAGTGGTTAGTAAGGCATTTCTGATGGATTTCAACACTCATCTTCCAACTGCCACAGCGGCCCTACTGGGGCTACCAGCGACTTGGGCACATGCTTCCGCATGTCCTGGGGTGTGTCTCAATCGATCCCGAGTGTTTGGAGTGCATCCGGCAACTTTGAGATTTTGACACCAAAATCCAAGCAGTGGTTAGTAAGGCATTTCTGATGGATTTCAACGCTCATCTTCCAACTGCCACAGCGGCCCTACTGGGGCTACCAGCGACTTGGGCACATGCTTCCGCATGTCCTGGGGTGTGTCTCAATCGATCCCGAGTGTTTGGAGTGCATCCGGCAACTTTGAGATTTTGACAACAAAATCCAAGCAGTAAGGCATTTCTGATGGATTTCAGCGCTCATCTTCCAACTGCCACAGCGGCCCTACTGGGGCTACCAGCGACTTGCGCACATGTTTCCGCATGTCCTGGGGTGTGTCTTAATCGATCCCGAGAGTTTGGAGTGCATCCGGCAACTTTGAGATTTTGACACCAAAATCCAAGCAGTAAGGCATTTCTGATGGATTTCAGCGCTCATCTTCCAACTGTTACAGCGGCCCTACTGGGGCTACCAGCGACTTGCGCACATGTTTCCGCATGTCCTGGGGTGTGTCTTAATCGATCCCGAGAGTTTGGAGTGCATCCGGCAACTTTGAGATTTTGACACCAAAATCCAAGCAGTAAGGCATTTCTGATGGATTTCAGCGCTCATCTTCCAACTGCCACAGCGGCCCTACTGGGGCTACCAGCGACTTGCGCGTATGTTTCCGCATGTCCTGGGGTGTGTCTTAATCGATCCCGACAGTTTGGAGTGCATCCGGCAACTTTGAGATTTTGACACCAAAATCCAAGCAGTGGTTAGTAAGGCATTTCTGATGGATTTCAGCGCTCATATTTCAACGGATTCAGGGCGGGGCATGAAACCATTCATGCCGCGTCTAAACTGGTGTCCGACATCCAATGGAACAAAGACAAAAAACAATGCACGGGTGCTTGCCTGATTGACTTGGAGAAAGCGTTCGACACCGTTTGGTTGGAGGGCCTCTTCCTCAAGCTGGTCAGGCTTGGCATAAGTAAACCATTGCTATACATGATCCTTGACATGATAACAGGTAGAAAGTTCGTCGTGAAAAGTGGCGATGTAACTTCTGCCACGGTCTTTGACATCAAAAACGGTCTGCAACAGGGAGCGGTTGGTTCGCCGATCCTGTTTTCAATATTCACTGCTGATCTGATCTGGTTCAATGGCGCACTTAATTGCGTACGCCGACGATTTAGTGGCGTACAGATCAGGTCCGAAGGTCGAAGAAATAAATATCTTATTGCAAGGTGACTTCGAACAAATTCAGCGATCTTGCGACGACTGGAAGTTGATTATCGACTTCCGGAGAAATGTGAAACTATCCGCTTCAGAACCCCGCTGTACATGGCACCATGGCATACGCGCACAAACTGGCGTAAGTTCGGCATTGTTGACCCACAGGGACGCCCTTTAGATGTGAAAAGTGTAGTTAGGTATCTTGGCATTTGGTTGGACCAATATCTGTACCTTGACAAACATATAGATATTGCCCTGGCCAAAGCTAAAAAGGCCTTTGCTGTGGCAAGGAGGTTGTTTTCCAGCAGCCAACTTGATACCAGGGTGAAGGTAATCTGCTACATGGCCCTCATCCGGCCAATTATGGCGTACGGTTGTCCGTTGTGGTTCAACGTGAGTCCTTCCCAGATGGAAAAGATGGGGTTGCTCGAGAGACAGTGTCTGCGGACTTGTCTCCGTTTGTATCCCAATGAGGTCTTGTACAACGAGGCAAACCTCAACAGGATGGATAATTTTATTATTAAGCTGATCAGAAGGCATATTGCGGGGCCTCCAACAGTCTGATCTTTGGGGCTTACTATCCCAACGTTATGTACCATGAGAGGGTGCGCCTTACCGGCTTTATTCCTCCCGAGGCGTTCCTCTATCTAGACACAATTGGCCTAATACAGGATCCACACGGATGTCCTGTAATCTTCCACGTCGTACGCCGAACAGTGGACAGGCGACTCCAATACGATCGGGATGTCGTTCGTAGTCACGAGGATCTCCACCGGTTCAGTAGAGCGATCCCGGCTCGAGACCGGAGAGAGGCTGCCAAGGAACGACAATTTTACTGGTGGTTACACCAAAACCAGACCCCGCTGCCGCAAGCTTTTCAAAATGACCCGGTAGTTGATCATAGTGGTCAACTTACATAGTTTTAAGCTAGTCGATAAGAAACAAAAAAAAGGATGCACCGTGGCGTATAAATTCCATATGTTTGGCATATACATAACATATACGCCCGGAGTAATATTTGGGAGCTAGTAATGGCCCAAAAAAAAAAAAAACACAATTTTTTTTGTTACTTACTTACTTAAGGTGGCGCTACAGTCCGGGGTGGACCTGGGCCTCAACCAACAAGCGTCTCCAGCCAGCTCGATCTTTAGCTAGCTGTCTCCAGTTTCGCACGCATAGTTGGTTGAGGTCCCTTTCCACTTGCGTGCGCCACCTGAGTCGCGTCCCTCGGCGGTGGATTCGAAGACTTTTCGGGCCGGAGCATTGGTTTCCATCCGCTCTACATGGCCTAGCCATCTCAATCGTTGGATCTTCACTCTTCTGGCTAAGTCGATGTCGCTGAACAGCCCGTATAGCTCGTCGTTGTATCTCCTCCTCCACTCACCATCTATGCAGAGGGGACCGAAAATCACCCGAAGAATTTTCCTCTCGAAGCAACCAAGGGCTGCTTCATCCGCTTTTGACAGAGTCCATGCTTCCGCGCCATATAGCAGGACTGGGACGATTGTCTTGTAGAGCGTTACCTTGGTTGTTCGAGAGAGGGCTTTGTTCACCAATTGCTTTCTTAGCCCAAACAAGCACCGATTGGCAAGAGTTATTCTTCGTTTGATTTCAGCGCTGGTGTCGTTGTCTGAGTTGATAGCGGTTCCTAGGTAGACAAAGTTTTGAACTAACTTAACCTCAAAGTTATATCTGTCTGCCGCGACGTTCTGACCGAGACGTCGGTGTTGGGTGTCCTTTCTTGTTGACAGCATATATTTGGTCTTACCCTCGTTTACCGCTAAACCCATCTTCGCGGCCTCCGTTGCAATACTCACAAAAGCGCCTTTGACATCACGCTGCGTTCTTCCGATAATGTCAATACCGTCGGCATATGCGAGTAGTTGGACGGACTTCTGAAAGATTGTTCCTCTGGTGTTGGCGTTTGAGTCTTGAACAATTCTCTCAAGAACGATGTTTTTTGTTTTTTTTTGTTATGTATTTATATATTATTTTGGTTTTATAAGAGTGAGTCTTCGCTTTCGCTTCTAACATTTATAACACAAAGCTAACAGGACTTAACTTAAGACAATGTTAACACCGACAACACAAAGACAGTACAAAAGAGAACTTGTTGTTTGTACACGTATGAATGAAAGAGAGAGTATTATATGGCTTGTAGCTTGGCTTTAGCGTCTTCATCTGATGCCCAGCAGTATCACGTGACTCCTTACGATTGGGAGCGTGCTTGTGCAATTGCAAGCACATGGCTTTGGCTTGGCTTGTCTTTGCTGTACCGCTTTTTGTCAAATCCACAGCAACAGTGATTAACAATAGGATCATGACAAACACTGCTAAGTACAGTCTGTACTAAATGCCGAACATGGTAGTTAAGGTAGTATCTTAAGTTTTTAATTCTAGGTTAAGGTAGTTTAAGATGATTCATCTCAGTTCAGATCAGCCGAGTTTTCCGTAATACTTTTCTTGGCTAATAAAAAGCAAATTGTCTATAAGACACAAACAAAATAAAGTAAAATTTGCTTATGCTGAAAGGCACAGTAAAATTAAGATAGTATTAACTTAGAGTACCCGTATCGGGTCAGTAGGTTAGATGTCAGAACGATGTTAAGATAGTTAAGCTAGTTTTAAGTATTTTTGTCTAGAATTTGAGAATAGTTAAAGAAAATAAAACAAAAATCTGCATAAGTCGCTTGTCAGCGCTTCGAAATCCCATTTATTTACCATATAGAATATCCTGTGAACTTTTTACTTTCACCTTGTATGCAACACAAAAAACTGCAAACTGTATAATTTGAACTACATGCATGCATATCTATGAACATATACATGTACGTACACATTTGTCCGCCCACGCACACGTAACATCCATACAGCGAAAACACTGAGTCACATGCATACAACTATGCAGTCTGTACCGATCTTTGCAACAGAAAGAACGAGCCAAGTCACGTGTTGTGAAACGGTATTAGACCAGATGCCATAGAGAACCTCATCACGTGCTTGCAACTATGTGATGCAAGAATGCAGGCTGTACCAATATTGACAGCAGAAGCCAACAGACAACACAAGCCAAGCCATTTTTGTCAAGCGGTAATTCCGTGAGGCCAAACACGCTGTTGATGCATGAAGACGCTGCCGAGAGAGTACTTATCTCTTTTTCTCTCTAATGCTTTGTACGCTGCATGTAAGCCCAACAACAATGCTTTGCTATTCTTCTTTTCTCTTGCTAAAAGCACTGTTAGGAACTGTGTGAAGAAATGTTTTTAGTTTCACGTCAACGTAGTTGTAAGTCACTCCATGTTTGGACTCAAGCTAATAAAGAGCTATAGACAAAATATTTTGGTGTCTAGTTATTTTATTTTTGCGGAGCCACGATTGGCTCCCACACATATAACTACTGGTGATATGATCACAAGAATTCTTTCGCTGGGCATGCTGGGCATCTGCGTAGAGTAGAGAGTGGTAATGGTTGAGCGCTACCAGGTTGAGGGCGATTTCTCGGCATTTGTGAAAAAAACATGAAGAATTCCACCCCGTGTTCAATTCCCGCGCTCATTTGCAATTACATTCCAGCTGCCAGCTGCTTAGACAAATTCGGTCTGCTTTTGGCGCAGCTTGCAGCCGGCCACGAGAGCGTTGGTTTCACCATCGACAAGGCGAGTCCACATCCGTAATTCAGTGGCCCGGATGGTATTCCCCCAATGCTTCATCTATCCCACTCTCCAGGTCTCCTTCCGAGAACATAGACAACAGCCTTTGTCCAGTCCGTCCCTAAAAACATGCGAATCTTCATCACCCACCTCGTATCGAGCCATAGCACTTATCTCCCTTTGTTCTAAGGTTATGGGAACGCTGTTGGATCGTCTGCCTGTTAGAGAGCTCACCTCACCGAAAAGTGGAGCCAATCATTGCGACAGCAAGATAGTTGCGCTCGAAATTTCTGAGGCATTTGACAGCGTTTGGCATCAAGCTCTTTTGTTAAAAAGCGTGTTAATGAATCTCTGCTGCTATGGACTAGAACTTACTTCTCGAACCGTTTAATTGTTAACAGCTGTTTTGGTTGTGTTCAAGTCTAATAACCACAAGTGTTATGAGCAGTGAATTTCGAACTTGGCGTTCGAACAGTATTAACTGCAGTAAGAACTGCAGAAGAACAGAGTGCAATTCAAGGCTTCCAAAACTGTCTGCTTTCACCACAGCGAATCCCACTTAACGTGTTTTATTTCTATTTCAACAGACTATGCTTCCACAGAACTAGCCAGCTGCAATCCTCTTCCCCATGGATCCGCCCGCAATGCACGTTCGCCAGGAATGCACATCAGTTTACAGTTGAGGAATGCTTTCGGACAAACAGTGACATCTTGAGGCTCGTAAATCGAATGCTCTTCCCAGCCCACTCCTTCGCCTAGACTATATAGACATTCCGCAAATATTTAAGTCAAATGTGCACAGGTAACTCTTCACCCTCCATACCTTTGGCCCGTGCTGTGTTTTGATCCCAGGCAATTAAAGGCATTAATAACCACTTGAACACGCTTAAATTACAAATGAAACAAACGTTAGCGTAACTCGGTGTTAAGTCTGGAGGACGGAACAAGCATCTGAAAACCGCCGAAAGGCTACTTCTGTTCGAGGTCTGTGAATACGAAAACTTGAACTCCATAATACACGCAGGGAGTAACAGTCGCAGTGAACACACTGATTTCTGCGCACTATTTTGCATGTTTCCACACATGTACTAATCGATACTGAGACTCTGGTGCGGCTTTGCCACCCCCTAGAAAAAATATGGAAGGCAAGGCAAGTTGGTTGATTTTCGTGTTCATTGTCCGACTGTCACAGCGGTTGGTTAGTGCACCTCACAAACTTGTAAACGTCTAATTTATTGCAACTTATTAAAATACATTAAACCATCGTGTCACCCTACATGTTCCCAAATACACACACACAATTACTAGTAATGCAAGTCTATACTCAACTTCCTATAATTCTCTCATTTATGTACAATTGAACTCTCAATTATGTATGCTCTCATTCACATATGTTCTCATTGACATATGATCTTTTGTTATACTTATTCTGTTATACGTATGTTATAAAAAGCCTGATCGATGTTACTAACGTTCTCTGTTAAATAAAAGCTGTTGAAGAGATATGTTCTCGAGTGAGTTGTCGTTTGGTTTAATTTGACTTACAAACTGTCTCTCTCTAATATTCTTGTGCTCAGAATTTTGAAAACACGAACAATAACCACAGCCGTCACAGCCGAATTATACCAATTCGTGACAAGGACGTTTTTCATTCACAAAAGCGTGAAATGTTGTTTTTCTCTAACTGTCTATCCAATCACTTACAACACACATAAGGCTCAGTCTTGGTCATAAGATTAAGTTTATTGATTTGGTATTTAAATTACATTTCAGTAAAGTCAAAATAAGAATAAAACTCTACCAAGCAAACCAAATAGTCCTCACTAGCAGTCTTGCAAATCTTTTCAGTTTCCCGTCTGTAGAAACCATCAACAGGTGTTGGTGATGGTGGTTTTTCTGAACATCCGGTGCCAAAAGGTGGTGGCGATGGTTGTGGGCGAAATGGTGGTGGTGGTCGAAATGGTGTGAATGGCGGTGGTTGACGGAATGGTGGAGGTGGCGGAGTTGGTCGAATCGGTGGTGGTGGTGCGACCGCGTCCGGTGTGGTTAGGTGGAGCGGTAATGGTGGCAGTATCTGCACGTTTATAAAACTCATTGCGAGAAGCTGTTTTAAGAAATAGTTGAAAACGCTGGAAAGGATGAATGAATGGCGGTGCTTACCAGATGAACAAGTTGCTTCATGTTTTGTTTACGATTGTGTTGCTTCTGCTCCGGACAATATCAACTTTTTTCCTTAAAAATCCCGGTGAAATTCCTCAATCGCCTGAGCTATATACCCTGGGGACGAAACACAACGATGAATAAAACAAACAAATTAACTGAAATACACTCTTTATTAATAATTAAAATAAACCGCTTTCATCGGTGATCTCCAATAAACTAACTTCACTTGCACCAATCTTGGCAACAGCAACAATACAGTAATTAATGCATGCAAAACAGGAGAGGAGGAGACAGAGAAAAGGACGCCGAAGGATTACGAATCATCGGTTTTGCCGACGACATTGCTATTGTCACATATGCAATATAGAAGTGGAGGTTGCTACAATCACAGCTATCTCAAAGACGAGAGATTGGCTTGAGAATGCCGGCCTGGAACTAGCGGCCCGCAAAACCGAGGGCGTGCTCATAACGAGCCGAAGGAAAGCCTAATTCGCGTGCGTCCTAGCAAACAATAAAGCCCAAGGAGTTTAGGAAGCATGTATAGTATGAAAGCGACAAGGCATCATGCACACAAGCAGCGATCATTCGAATGAATATATAACTTGTGAAGTTAGATCATTGGAAATACACGAAACATCATGCAAAAAAAAATCACAGGAGAATTCGAGAAAACTACTTCGAAAGATAAACTCTATTACCCTGACTTAAAGTTCGATGGACACCCGATGTAAAGGCGATAGACTCCCAATCAGACCAACTTTAATGATCTCCCCGGCAACCTAATGAAATAATTCATATCATTTTTCAAAAAAAGAATATGCTCTTAGCGTGTAACGATAAACTGACAGAACATGTTTCCATTTGTCCCATCACCGAAAGAAATTCCATCAGTAAAGTAAATATTTTAAAATATAGATTTGCTCTCTTCGGCCTGCCAAAAAATAGCAGCGGACAAGGATCTAACACCGCGTTTATAAAAAAATGTCCAACTAGCGGGCACTTAACTTTTCACCTTACTTCTCCAAACACTCACACAGGTAATTTGCCGATCATTAAAGTATGTGTTATGTATTTCTTACTCATTGTATTTAATTTATCTATTAAGGGTATTCATGTGTCACTACACAAGGTGCAAGCAATAGACACGTTTTTCAAATTTACCAGCAAATATCTATGAGTACTTACCTTCGATTTTCCTGATATTAGTTTTACTTCGACTGATCACTGCCGTCGCACTCTGCTTCAACTCAACGAATGCCCACAAATCGCTCCACTTTCTGTCGTCAAAGTGTCGTCAAGCGGGGGACCTATCCGTGAGTATCCACTACGCGACCAATGGGGGGATACACATTCATGTACACACATTCTATGTATGCTCTTGTGCCAGAAGGAGACTCTATGCGAGTGAGAATTAGTAATTAGCAGATGTGACTCAGGTTCTTTGGTGCGGTGTGACGAAGTCAGTCGTCATAAACATCGAAGAGCAATCGATCGGTATCAGGTGAATGGAATTCAATGAAATGCGAAATCTAAGTCCCGGCTATATCAGCTTTTGTTCCTGGGATGCAAGCCAATCTAACAGGGGAATGAGATCAGGGGTTTCTGGGAACGTTATGATCGCTTTTGAATTTTGCAATTTCGAAAGAAATGCGGAGATTCTGCGTATTCTGTCTAATCACCCTTCGTTTGTTTAGCTTGCCAGTTCAATTTGCCTAAACATGGCCTTCTGGTTTTGTAAGCAGCTGTAATACAGCCTACACTTGAGCCACACTTCTGAGCTTCGCTGCACCACACACAGTCGGAGTTGATGTAAGTAATGTTCGCGTGATTAGAGCAAATCTCTTTGCCGTGTATGTCCACTTATACCGTTGTCAACCAGCCGTCTTGGCACTTTGTGAAACACAGGCGAAATAAAACATCTCGATTTGAACCTGAGCTCGCCATTTACGTCCTTAATGATGTAGCTTTCAAACTTCAGCCACAACACAGCCCCTTTTCCAATCCGAAATTTAATTTTCTGTGATTGATCCATCTCCGTGAAGCTCCCTGATCAATGTAGCGTTTTTCAGGCAGAAACCATAGCCACTAAAGAGGGGCTGTCATTGCTCAAAAACAACGTTATTGCAAAGAAGGATGTCACAATCTGTTCCGATAGTCAGGCGGCCATAAAATGCCTGGACAGTGTCATGTTCTACTCAAAAACATCCCTTTATAGGCTGTCTCTTAACGAGATGGCAGAGCACTTGAACATTCCCCTCGAGAGACTGTGACATACCAGGAAACTGCAAAGCCGATGAACTCGCCAGATGTGGTACAACCTCATCCCTAACAGTAGCAGGGGCACCACCTTCCATGCCGATCGCTAAAGTTCCACCATCTTCTTAAGATCCACCACTAACTAATGACAGATGGCCAGAAGGCACCACCTGCATTAAAACAAATTAAATCTGGCCATCACTTAACCTCACACGGTTACTTAGACTCAGCAAGCCGTCATTAAGAACCCCCATTGGAGTCATAACCGGGCACTGTGTACTTGGCACTCATGCTCGTAGGATGGGTGCCCCATATAATGATTTTTGACGAAAATGCTCATCACCTTCTCTGCTCCTGTAGTGCCCTTACCAGTCGTAGGTTCTTACAACTAGGAGCCTACTACTTCAGCGGCCGTAACGAGCTAAAAAGTGCCAGCATTGGCCAGCTTAACCGCTTCATTAGCAGGACCAACTGGTTCCAGTGTTAGGAGAAGTCAAACCGAGTGGGACCACAATGGGCCCTACCTGGTCTAAGTGTGACTGCTCTTTAGCAGTCAGCCACTACAACCTAACTTAACATACATCCTGGACAAACATGCTTAAGACTAGTTAAACGAGCAATGTTACTGTATTAACTTACTGGCCCTCGGCGGGCACTCTGAGTTAAACTTCAACTTAAACTAGCATTTCATTTGTTTAATAAATTCATATCTGTACGCCTACCGCACGCTATGTGAGTCGGCCGTAAGTTGCGGGTGCCAGGATTCAATCCAATCCACAGCAAGACATAGACCCACTGCTCCCCATAAGGGGGCACACACCTGTTCTACCCTGCGTCTAAAGTGTTCGACGCTGGAGAATTTTCTGTACTCGGACTCTGGTTTTCTGTAAAGGCGAAGGCAAGCCCTAAGACAAGAACTCTCAAACACCCGAATCTTTTCCATCAAGCTTGCACTCACGTTGAACCACACGGGACAACCATAGGTGAGCATTGGCCGGATGAGGGCCATATAGGAGATTACCTTCACCCTCGCATCGAGTTGGCTGGTGTAAAACAGGCTAGTCTGTACTGATCTAGCCAGATCCCAAGGTATCTGACTACAGTCCTTTGCGCCAGTGGTTGCCCGTGCCGTTCAACAATTGAGAACCAAATTCGCAAATTCTTTTTCGTATCCGCCCGCATGTCCTGGGGTGTGTCTTAATCGATCCTGAGAGTTTGGAGTGCATCCGGCAACTTTGAGATTTTGACACCAAAATCCAAGCAGTGGTTAGTAAGGCATTTCTGATGGATTTCAACGCTGTTCTGTGCCAACCTCCGACGAGTGCACTTGCTTTCCCGGTGCACTACGCGTGTGCGTGAAGAAAAAAAAAAATTGCCGCGGTCCATACCACCCACAACCACATCGCGAGTGCCCCAAAACAATAAAAAAAAATAATAAAAAAAAAAAAAAAACAAGTGATGTGCTGTTCCTTCACAAGCCACTGCTGCGCATTCTCGGTCGCAACTCCCGTTTGATTTTATCTGGCGGGTTGATGCGACTGAGAGTGCGTAGCATCTGACGTAGCGGATTTAGAAGTGTGAATCTGTTGGTGGACCAACTCTTACCAATGTATGGGCATTACACCTACATTGGTTGTTGTTGGAAGCTAAATTTAAATTTACACTTCTGATCTTAGCTTTGGCTAAATCAGTTGGAGTTTGGTTTTTGGCATCTCCGCTTTGTAATCTATGGAAAATTTTAGAGTTGATGTGAGCAATGTTCGCGGTCTCAGAGCGAATCTCTTTGCTGTTTACGTCCACCTATCCCGTTACAAACCAGCCGTCTTGGCGCTAAGTGAAACACAGGTAGGCGAAAATACCGAATTATCGGATTTGAACCTGCCTGGATACAGCTTAGTGCCGATTTTCTTTTTACACCGCGGTCTCGCCATCTACGTGCGTAGTGATGTAGCTTACCAGCTTCAACTACAACACGGCCTCTGCTCCAATCCGGAATTCAATTTTCTGTGGTTAAAATTGCATGTCCGTAGGCATTTAATCCACAACTGCTTTATTTATAGAAGTCCAAACTTGGATAGCAATTCAACTTTTAACGAATTTGATGCGCTATCCGATTCCATCTCGAGAATTGTCTCCCTGTATCCTCACACTGAAATTGCCATTGCGGGCGATTTCAATGTACACAATTCTAATTGGCTTCGACATTCAGGCCAGACAACACCCGAAGGAAGGTACGTTGAAATCTTTGCCGAGGTAAGCAATCCGACCCAGCTTGTAAATGAGCCCACACGAATACCTGACATTGCAGATCATTCCGCCAACACACTGGACCTGTTTCTCACCTCTCATCCTGATAAATATTCTGTTGACATATCGTTGCCTCTGGGCTGACGTATCAGCAAATTCCTCGCTTTCGCCACAAACAGAGAACAAATTCCGAAAAGAACAGTATGGCTATACGAGAAAGCCAGTTGGAGCGGGCTCAACAACTTCTTTAGGAATTTTAACTGGTCACTATGCTTCCTCGATAGTGACGTGGATGCCGCTGCTGATATGATCACAAACATTCTCCTGCTGGGCATGAGATCCTTCGCTCCGCATAGAGTGAAGTGTATCAAACCCAGACCAAATGCATGGTATGACTCGAGCTGCAAAGAGGCTATCAGAATAAGAGAGTTGACTTTTCCGGTTATACAAAGCCAACCCTGCTGCGGAAAACCGGATTAAGTTTAAACGGGCCGGAAATGACTGCAATGCAATAATCCGACGTGTGAAATTCTCCATGAACAAAAGTTCGGGCAAAAAGTGCTACAATGTCCCAAGGGGAGCAAAAACTTTTGGTCATTTGTGAAAAACAAAGAATTCCGCCTCGTCCTCCATTCCCACGCTCATTTACAATGACATCCCAGCTGTCAGCTCTTTGGACAAAGCCAATCTGCTTGCGGCGCATTTTGCAGCCAGCTCAACACTTGACCCCACCTGTACTCGAGAGCGTTGGTTTCGCCATGGGACAAATTCACTTCCGCACTCGTACAGTTGCAAGAGTACTTAAAGATCTCGATCCGCTGGCCCGGATGGTATTCAACCAATACTTCTGAAGAGGTGTTCTTGTTCGCTGGCAAAAACATCTGGCATCTATCCTACTCTTCAGGTCTAGTTCCGAGTAGATGGTAAACAGCATTTGTCCAGCCCGTCCCTAAAAAGGGCGAATCTTCGTCACCCACCTCGTACCGACCCATAGCACTTACGTCCCTTCTTTCTAAGGTGATGGAAACGAACTTGAAATATCTTGAATCACGGAAGCTTCTTAATGACCGACAGTATGGCTTCCGCAACAGGTCCACTGGTGGTTTGATAGCTTATCTCACCGAAAAGTGGAACCAATCTTTGCACAATGCAGGCGAGCAGAGCAAAATAGTTGCGCTTGATATTTCTAAAGCATTTGACAGAGTTTGGCATCAAGCTCTTTTGTCGAAAATCCGTGCTTATGGTCTTTTGTCAAAATTCTCGACCCTGCCCTTTGGACGTAGTATTGGAACGGCAGCGTATGTCAAGCTAGCACAATTAACTGGGGTAGGAACAACAGAGTGGAATTCAATGCTTCCAAAACTCAATGCTGTCTGCTGTCTCTAAAGCGAACCCCTGATAATCAGCCATTATCCTGAATGGCGCTTGTATCGACGAAACCGGAAAACTTTCATCCTCGGTATGTGCATCAACACTACCCTTAGCTGGAACGATCAAATGTGTAGGTTTCCTTAATCGATGCAAGAAATACTTCACCTCCTCTGATTTGGCTTTAATCTATAAAGCGTATATTCGCTCTTAGCTTGAGTATAGCGCTCATATCTGGTCTGGAGCCCCCAAGACAACCCTGCAAGTACACAACCCTGGAGACAAGACAACGATATCGCGGGTTCACTAGACTCGCTTGAACATCGACGAACCGTGTCTGCTTTGTCCGTGTTTTATCGTTATTTCAACAAACGACGGTCAAGTGAGTTAGCCAACTGCATTCCTCCTCTCCTTGAATTCACCCGCAATGCACGTCTCGCCAGGAATGCACATCAGTTTACCCTTAAACCTGGTTTCGGACGCACAGTGAAGTTTAGAGACTCGCTTCTTAGCCGCACCACGCGAATATGGAATGCTCTTCCCAGCTCAATATTTCCAATAGATTACAATCCGCAGATGTTTAAGACCAGTGCACAGGTACCTCCTCTCTCTCTCTCCCTCTATACCTTCGGCCGTGCTGTGTCTTGACCCCGGACAATTAAGGGGTTTTTAATAACCCCTTGAGCACGCGCAAATTATAAAAAAAAAAAATATGTATGTATTATGTGTGTTTTTTTCCAAAATAGGCATTTCAACGTTCATTGAAATTAATACAAATTTCGGTTTTGTTAGCATTATAATTTAAGAACATGAATTGGGTTACCAAAACTTAGTCAGAACTAATGACACTACTTTTTTCTGAGATCAACTGTCTAGCCGAAGAAACGACCCACTCCGAAGCTCTGGCTAATATTTTACAGCTCGTTTTGTATAAAAGGGGGAACTCGAGTTGATGCAGGTGCCATTAATATATTAAACTCGTCACATTTGCGTTTTCATTGTCACGGAGCTCGTTCTTGTTACAGGTCTTTATTCTATAACGCGTCTTCAAAGAATGGAGAATCATACGGTAACTTCCATACGACACACAGACCAGAAAGGCGACCAGTGTCATGGCGTCTTTGCTGCGTGAACTTATTTTTACTTCACTGGCTCTGATCGTTGGTTTGATCATACCTCCTACACTCGATGAAAGTAAGAGACAGAGACAGCAGCCAATTCTTTTGTTTTTTATTCGGTGCACTCGGTGTATTTTGGCCAGTTATGCGTGAACTTGATTCATTTGAGTAAAACACCCACAAATCAGACCGAAATCAAACAGTGTATTCGTTTCGTTACCAGGTGATCGCATGCTGTACAATGTTTGATTCTCGAATAGCAGAACTCATTTTCAGTGCAGAGTATATCGAATGCTTCCAATTAATAGAGTACACTGAAGTACTGTACACTGTAAGAAAATTCAAATGAGTACATTCATGCAGACCTCTAATCCCTAAAGATGAATTGCCAGCCTTTCGCTTTTAGGGATGAGGAAATGCGAGTAAATGAGGCTTTGGGCGTGCTGTTTTTCTCGTATTGGGAAGGTCTAGGATTTCCTCTCCAGCTGGTCAACATTCCTCTCCAGCTGGCACGTTCTTTAGCCAGCTGCCTCCGATTTCGCACCCCAAGTTGGTTGAGGTCCTTCTCCACTTGAGTGCGCCATCGGGTTCGTGGTCGTCCTCTATTGCGTTGTCCCACTGGCTCGGAATCGATGACTCTTCGGGCTGGACACAGCCTAGCCATCTTAGCCGTTGAATCCGTAGACGCCTGACTAGACTCATGTCGCTGTACAGCCCGTACAGTTCGTGGTTGAATCTCCTTCTCCAAGAACCTTCAACGCAAACAGGACCGAAGATTGAACGCAGAACTTTTGTCTCGAAGAGACCAAGTGCGTCTTGATCCGCTCTTGAGATGGTCCAAGCTTCCGCGCCATACAGCAGGACAGGGATGACCAAGGTCTTATATAAGGTGAGCTTGGTCTTCCGTGAGAGCGCTCGACTACTCAATTGCCTCTTGAGCCCAAAAACCAGCGTCTAAATAACCTAAATTGTGCTGTCCAAAAAGCAATGTCCCATCCTCACACATCATTCACTACTCCCTCCACTCCCTCCACTCCCTCGAACTGCCACAGCGGCCCTGTTAGGGCTACCAGCGACCTGCGCACACCGTTTTGCATGTTCTGGTGTGTGTATTAATCGATCCTGAGAGTTTGGGGCGCATCCGGCAACATTGAGATTTCGACCCCAAAATCCAAGCAGTGGTTAGTAAGGCATTTCTGATGGATTTCAACGCTCATCTTCCAACTGCCACAGCGGCCCCATTAGGGCTTCCAGCGACCTGCGCACACCGTTTTGCATGTTCTGGTGTGTGTATTAATCGATCCTGAGAGTTTGGGGCGCATCCGGCAACATTGAGATTTCGACCCCAAAATCCAAGCAGTGGTTAGTAAGGCATTTCTGATGGATTTCAACGCTCATCTTCCAACTGCCACAGCGGCCCTATTAGGGCTACCAGCGACCTGCGCACGTGATGGTGCATGTTCTGGTGTGTGTATTAATCGATCCTGAGAGTTTGGGGCGCATCCGGCAACATTGAGATTTCGACCCCAAAATCCAAGCAGTGGTTAGTAAGGCATTTCTGATGGATTTCAACGCTCATCTTCCAACTGCCACAGCGGCCCTAATAGGGCTACCAGCGACCTGCGCACACCGTTTTGCATGTTCTGGTGTGTGTATCAATCGATCCTGAGAGTTTGGGGCGCATCCGGCAACATTGAGATTTCGACCCCAAAATCCAAGCAGTGGTTAGTAAGGCATTTCTGATGGATTTCAACGCTCATCTTCCAACTGCCACAGCGGCCCTATTAGGGCTGCCAGCGACCTGCGCACACCGTTTTGCATGTTCTGGTGTGTGTATCAATCGATCCTGAGAGTTTGGGGCGCATCCGGCAACATTGAGATTTCGACCCCAAAATCCAAGCAGTGGTTAGTAAGGCATTTCTGATGGATTTCAACGCTCATCTTCCAACTGCCACAGCGGCCCCATTAGGGCTTCCAGCGACCTGCGCACACCGTTTTGCATGTTCTGGTGTGTGTATTAATCGATCCTGAGAGTTTGGGGCGCATCCGGCAACATTGAGATTTCGACCCCAAAATCCAAGCAGTGGTTAGTAAGGCATTTCTGATGGATTTCAACGCTCATCTTCCAGCTGCCACAGCGGCCCTATTAGGGCCACCAGCGACTTGCGCACACCGTTTTGCATGTTCTGGTGTGTGTATCAATCGATCCTGAGAGTTTGGGGCGCATCCGGCAACATTGAGATTTCGACCCCAAAATCCAAGCAGTGGTAAGGCATTTCTGATGGATTCCAACGCTCATCTTCGAACTGTAACAGCGGCCCCTTTAGGGCTACCAGCGACCTGCGCACGTGATGGTGCATGTTCTGGTGTGTGTATTAATCGATCCTGAGAGTTTGGGGCGCATCCGGCAACATTGAGATTTCGACCCCAAAATCCAAGCAGTGGTTAGTAAGGCATTTCTGATGGATTTCAACGCTCATCTTCCAACTGCCACAGCGGCCCCATTAGGGCTTCCAGCGACCTGCGCACACCGTTTTGCATGTTCTGGTGTGTGTATTAATCGATCCTGAGAGTTTGGGGCGCATCCGGCAACATTGAGATTTCGACCCCAAAATCCAAGCAGTGGTTAGTAAGGCATTTCTGATGGATTTCAACGCTCATCTTCCAACTGCCACAGCGGCCCTATTAGGGCTACCAGCGACCTGCGCACGTGATGGTGCATGTTCTGGTGTGTGTATTAATCGATCCTGAGAGTTTGGGGCGCATCCGGCAACATTGAGATTTCGACCCCAAAATCCAAGCAGTGGTTAGTAAGGCATTTCTGATGGATTTCAACGCTCATCTTCCAACTGCCACAGCGGCCCCATTAGGGCTTCCAGCGACCTGCGCACACCGTTTTGCATGTTCTGGTGTGTGTATTAATCGATCCTGAGAGTTTGGGGCGCATCCGGCAACATTGAGATTTCGACCCCAAAATCCAAGCAGTGGTTAGTAAGGCATTTCTGATGGATTTCAACGCTCATCTTCCAACTGCCACAGTGGCCCCATTAGGGCTTCCAGCGACCTGCGCACACCGTTTTGCATGTTCTGGTGTGTGTATTAATCGATCCTGAGAGTTTGGGGCGCATCCGGCAACATTGAGATTTCGACCCCAAAATCCAAGCAGTGGTTAGTAAGGCATTTCTGATGGATTTCAACGCTCATCTTCCAACTGCCACAGCGGCCCCATTAGGGCTTCCAGCGACCTGCGCACACCGTTTTGCATGTTCTGGTGTGTGTATTAATCGATCCTGAGAGTTTGGGGCGCATCCGGCAACATTGAGATTTCGACCCCAAAATCCAAGCAGTGGTTAGTAAGGCATTTCTGATGGATTTCAACGCTCATCTTCCAACTGCCACAGCGGCCCTATTAGGGCTACCAGCGACCTGCGCACGTGATGGTGCATGTTCTGGTGTGTGTATCTATCGATCCTGAGAGTTTGGGGCGCATCCGGCAACATTGAGATTTCGACCCCAAAATCCAAGCAGTGGTTAGTAAGGCATTTCTGATGGATTTCAACGCTCATCTTCCAACTGCCACAGCGGCCCTATTAGGGCTACCAGCGACCTGCGCACGTGATGGTGCATGTTCTGGTGTGTGTATTAATCGATCCTGAGAGTTTGGGGCGCATCCGGCAACATTGAGATTTCGACCCCAAAATCCAAGCAGTGGTTAGTAAGGCATTTCTGATGGATTTCAACGCTCATCTTCCAACTGCCACAGCGGCCCCATTAGGGCTTCCAGCGACCTGCGCACACCGTTTTGCATGTTCTGGTGTGTGTATTAATCGATCCTGAGAGTTTGGGGCGCATCCGGCAACATTGAGATTTCGACCCCAAAATCCAAGCAGTGGTTAGTAAGGCATTTCTGATGGATTTCAACGCTCATCTTCCAACTGCCACAGCGGCCCTATTAGGGCTACCAGCGACCTGCGCACGTGATGGTGCATGTTCTGGTGTGTGTATTAATCGATCCTGAGAGTTTGGGGCGCATCCGGCAACATTGAGATTTCGACCCCAAAATCCAAGCAGTGGTTAGTAAGGCATTTCTGATGGATTTCAACGCTCATCTTCCAACTGCCACAGCGGCCCCATTAGGGCTTCCAGCGACCTGCGCATACCGTTTTGCATGTTCTGGTGTGTGTATTAATCGATCCTGAGAGTTTGGGGCGCATCCGGCAACATTGAGATTTCGACCCCAAAATCCAAGCAGTGGTTAGTAAGGCATTTCTGATGGATTTCAACGCTCATCTTCCAACTGCCACAGCGGCCCTATTAGGGCTACCAGCGACCTGCGCACGTGATGGTGCATGTTCTGGTGTGTGTATTAATCGATCCTGAGAGTTTGGGGCGCATCCGGCAACATTGAGATTTCGACCCCAAAATCCAAGCAGTGGTTAGTAAGGCATTTCTGATGGATTTCAACGCTCATCTTCCAACTGCCACAGCGGCCCCATTAGGGCTTCCAGCGACCTGCGCACACCGTTTTGCATGTTCTGGTGTGTGTATTAATCGATCCTGAGAGTTTGGGGCGCATCCGGCAACATTGAGATTTCGACCCCAAAATCCAAGCAGTGGTTAGTAAGGCATTTCTGATGGATTTCAACGCTCATCTTCCAACTGCCACAGCGGCCCTATTAGGGCTACCAGCGACCTGCGCACGTGATGTTGCATGTTCTGGTGTGTGTATTAATCGATCCTGAGAGTTTGGGGCGCATCCGGCAACATTGAGATTTCGACCCCAAAATCCAAGCAGTGGTTAGTAAGGCATTTCTGATGGATTTCAACGCTCATCTTCCAACTGCCACAGCGGCCCCATTAGGGCTTCCAGCGACCTGCGCATACCGTTTTGCATGTTCTGGTGTGTGTATTAATCGATCCTGAGAGTTTGGGGCGCATCCGGCAACATTGAGATTTCGACCCCAAAATCCAAGCAGTGGTTAGTAAGGCATTTCTGATGGATTTCAACGCTCATCTTCCAACTGCCACAGCGGCCCTATTAGGGCTACCAGCGACCTGCGCACGTGATGGTGCATGTTCTGGTGTGTGTATCTATCGATCCTGAGAGTTTGGGGCGCATCCGGCAACATTGAGATTTCGACCCCAAAATCCAAGCAGTGGTTAGTAAGGCATTTCTGATGGATTTCAACGCTCATCTTCCAACTGCCACAGCGGCCCCATTAGGGCTTCCAGCGACCTGCGCACACCGTTTTGCATGTTCTGGTGTGTGTATTAATCGATCCTGAGAGTTTGGGGCGCATCCGGCAACATTGAGATTTCGACCCCAAAATCCAAGCAGTGGTTAGTAAGGCATTTCTGATGGATTTCAACGCTCATCTTCCAACTGCCACAGTGGCCCCATTAGGGCTTCCAGCGACCTGCGCACACCGTTTTGCATGTTCTGGTGTGTGTATCAATCGATCCTGAGAGTTTGGGGCGCATCCGGCAACATTGAGATTTCGACCCCAAAATCCAAGCAGTGGTTAGTAAGGCATTTCTGATGGATTTCAACGCTCATCTTCCAACTGCCACAGTGGCCCCATTAGGGCTTCCAGCGACCTGCGCACACCGTTTTGCATGTTCTGGTGTGTGTATTAATCGATCCTGAGAGTTTGGGGCGCATCCGGCAACATTGAGATTTCGACCCCAAAATCCAAGCAGTGGTTAGTAAGGCATTTCTGATGGATTTCAACGCTCATCTTCCAACTGCCACAGCGGCCCTATTAGGGCTACCAGCGACCTGCGCACGTGATGGTGCATGTTCTGGTGTGTGTATCAATCGATCCTGAGAGTTTGGGGCGCATCCGGCAACATTGAGATTTCGACCCCAAAATCCAAGCAGTGGTTAGTAAGGCA
The DNA here is from genome assembly GCA_916610145.1 of Eristalis arbustorum. Lineage (NCBI taxonomy): Eukaryota > Metazoa > Arthropoda > Insecta > Diptera > Syrphidae > Eristalis > Eristalis arbustorum. The sequence goes on along the minus strand of OU744321.1, from coordinate 5,246,070 downwards.
TTTCTGATGGATTTCAACGCTCATCTTCCAACTGCCACAGCGGCCCCATTAGGGCTTCCAGCGACCTGCGCACACCGTTTTGCATGTTCTGGTGTGTGTATTAATCGATCCTGAGAGTTTGGGGCGCATCCGGCAACATTGAGATTTCGACCCCAAAATCCAAGCAGTGGTTAGTAAGGCATTTCTGATGGATTTCAACGCTCATCTTCCAACTGCCACAGCGGCCCCATTAGGGCTTCCAGCGACCTGCGCACACCGTTTTGCATGTTCTGGTGTGTGTATTAATCGATCCTGAGAGTTTGGGGCGCATCCGGCAACATTGAGATTTCGACCCCAAAATCCAAGCAGTGGTTAGTAAGGCATTTCTGATGGATTTCAACGCTCATCTTCCAACTGCCACAGCGGCCCTATTAGGGCTACCAGCGACCTGCGCACGTGATGGTGCATGTTCTGGTGTGTGTATTAATCGATCCTGAGAGTTTGGGGCGCATCCGGCAACATTGAGATTTCGACCCCAAAATCCAAGCAGTGGTTAGTAAGGCATTTCTGATGGATTTCAACGCTCATCTTCCAACTGCCACAGCGGCCCTATTAGGGCTACCAGCGACCTGCGCACGTGATGGTGCATGTTCTGGTGTGTGTATTAATCGATCCTGAGAGTTTGGGGCGCATCCGGCAACATTGAGATTTCGACCCCAAAATCCAAGCAGTGGTTAGTAAGGCATTTCTGATGGATTTCAACGCTCATCTTCCAACTGCCACAGCGGCCCCATTAGGGCTTCCAGCGACCTGCGCACACCGTTTTGCATGTTCTGGTGTGTGTATTAATCGATCCTGAGAGTTTGGGGCGCATCCGGCAACATTGAGATTTCGACCCCAAAATCCAAGCAGTGGTTAGTAAGGCATTTCTGATGGATTTCAACGCTCATCTTCCAACTGCCACAGCGGCCCCATTAGGGCTTCCAGCGACCTGCGCACACCGTTTTGCATGTTCTGGTGTGTGTATTAATCGATCCTGAGAGTTTGGGGCGCATCCGGCAACATTGAGATTTCGACCCCAAAATCCAAGCAGTGGTTAGTAAGGCATTTCTGATGGATTTCAACGCTCATCTTCCAACTGCCACAGTGGCCCCATTAGGGCTTCCAGCGACCTGCGCACACCGTTTTGCATGTTCTGGTGTGTGTATTAATCGATCCTGAGAGTTTGGGGCGCATCCGGCAACATTGAGATTTCGACCCCAAAATCCAAGCAGTGGTTAGTAAGGCATTTCTGATGGATTTCAACGCTCATCTTCCAACTGCCACAGCGGCCCCATTAGGGCTACCAGCGACCTGCGCACACCGTTTTGCATGTTCTGGTGTGTGTATTAATCGATCCTGAGAGTTTGGGGCGCATCCGGCAACATTGAGATTTCGACCCCAAAATCCAAGCAGTGGTTAGTAAGGCATTTCTGATGGATTTCAACGCTCATCTTCCAACTGCCACAGCGGCCCCATTAGGGCTTCCAGCGACCTGCGCACACCGTTTTGCATGTTCTGGTGTGTGTATTAATCGATCCTGAGAGTTTGGGGCGCATCCGGCAACATTGAGATTTCGACCCCAAAATCCAAGCAGTGGTTAGTAAGGCATTTCTGATGGATTTCAACGCTCATCTTCCAACTGCCACAGCGGCCCTATTAGGGCTACCAGCGACCTGCGCACGTGATGGTGCATGTTCTGGTGTGTGTATCTATCGATCCTGAGAGTTTGGGGCGCATCCGGCAACATTGAGATTTCGACCCCAAAATCCAAGCAGTGGTTAGTAAGGCATTTCTGATGGATTTCAACGCTCATCTTCCAACTGCCACAGCGGCCCTATTAGGGCTACCAGCGACCTGCGCACGTGATGGTGCATGTTCTGGTGTGTGTATCTATCGATCCTGAGAGTTTGGGGCGCATCCGGCAACATTGAGATTTCGACCCCAAAATCCAAGCAGTGGTTAGTAAGGCATTTCTGATGGATTTCAACGCTCATCTTCCAACTGCCACAGCGGCCCCATTAGGGCTTCCAGCGACCTGCGCACACCGTTTTGCATGTTCTGGTGTGTGTATTAATCGATCCTGAGAGTTTGGGGCGCATCCGGCAACATTGAGATTTCGACCCCAAAATCCAAGCAGTGGTTAGTAAGGCATTTCTGATGGATTTCAACGCTCATCTTCCAACTGCCACAGCGGCCCCATTAGGGCTTCCAGCGACCTGCGCACACCGTTTTGCATGTTCTGGTGTGTGTATTAATCGATCCTGAGAGTTTGGGGCGCATCCGGCAACATTGAGATTTCGACCCCAAAATCCAACTGCCACAGCGGCCCCATTAGGGCTTCCAGCGACCTGCGCACACCGTTTTGCATGTTCTGGTGTGTGTATTAATCGATCCTGAGAGTTTGGGGCGCATCCGGCAACATTGAGATTTCGACCCCAAAATCCAAGCAGTGGTTAGTAAGGCATTTCTGATGGATTTCAACGCTCATCTTCCAACTGCCACAGTGGCCCCATTAGGGCTTCCAGCGACCTGCGCACACCGTTTTGCATGTTCTGGTGTGTGTATTAATCGATCCTGAGAGTTTGGGGCGCATCCGGCAACATTGAGATTTCGACCCCAAAATCCAAGCAGTGGTTAGTAAGGCATTTCTGATGGATTTCAACGCTCATCTTCCAACTGCCACAGCGGCCCTATTAGGGCTACCAGCGACCTGCGCACGTGATGGTGCATGTTCTGGTGTGTGTATTAATCGATCCTGAGAGTTTGGGGCGCATCCGGCAACATTGAGATTTCGACCCCAAAATCCAAGCAGTGGTTAGTAAGGCATTTCTGATGGATTTCAACGCTCATCTTCCAACTGCCACAGCGGCCCTATTAGGGCTACCAGCGACCTGCGCACGTGATGGTGCATGTTCTGGTGTGTGTATCTATCGATCCTGAGAGTTTGGGGCGCATCCGGCAACATTGAGATTTCGACCCCAAAATCCAAGCAGTGGTTAGTAAGGCATTTCTGATGGATTTCAACGCTCATCTTCCAACTGCCACAGCGGCCCTATTAGGGCTACCAGCGACCTGCGCACGTGATGGTGCATGTTCTGGTGTGTGTATTAATCGATCCTGAGAGTTTGGGGCGCATCCGGCAACATTGAGATTTCGACCCCAAAATCCAAGCAGTGGTTAGTAAGGCATTTCTGATGGATTTCAACGCTCATCTTCGAACTGCCACAGCGGCCCTAATAGGGCTACCAGCGACCTGCGCACGTGATGGTGCATGTTCTGGTGTGTGTATTAATCGATCCTGAGAGTTTGGGGCGCATCCGGCAACATTGAGATTTCGACCCCAAAATCCAAGCAGTGGTTAGTAAGGCATTTCTGATGGATTTCAACGCTCATCTTCCAACTGCCACAGCGGCCCCATTAGGGCTTCCAGCGACCTGCGCACACCGTTTTGCATGTTCTGGTGTGTGTATTAATCGATCCTGAGAGTTTGGGGCGCATCCGGCAACATTGAGATTTCGACCCCAAAATCCAAGCAGTGGTTAGTAAGGCATTTCTGATGGATTTCAACGCTCATCTTCCAACTGCCACAGCGGCCCCATTAGGGCTTCCAGCGACCTGCGCACACCGTTTTGCATGTTCTGGTGTGTGTATTAATCGATCCTGAGAGTTTGGGGCGCATCCGGCAACATTGAGATTTCGACCCCAAAATCCAAGCAGTGGTTAGTAAGGCATTTCTGATGGATTTCAACGCCCATCTTCGAACTGCCACAGCGGCCCTAATAGGGCTACCAGCGACCTGCGCACATGATGGTGCATGTTCTGGTGTGTGTATTAATCGATCCTGAGAGTTTGGGGCGCATCCGGCAACATTGAGATTTCGACCCCAAAATCCAAGCAGTGGTTAGTAAGGCATTTCTGATGGATTTCAACGCTCATCTTCGAACTGCCACAGCGGCCCTAATAGGGCTACCAGCGACCTGCGCACGTGATGGTGCATGTTCTGGTGTGTGTATCAATCGATCCTGAGAGTTTGGGGCGCATCCGGCAACATTGAGATTTCGACCCCAAAATCCAAGCAGTGGTTAGTAAGGCATTTCTGATGGATTTCAACGCTCATCTTCCAACTGCCACAGCGGCCCCATTAGGGCTACCAGCGACCTGCGCACACCGTTTTGCATGTTCTGGTGTGTGTATTAATCGATCCTGAGAGTTTGGGGCGCATCCGGCAACATTGAGATTTCGACCCCAAAATCCAAGCAGTGGTTAGTAAGGCATTTCTGATGGATTTCAACGCTCATCTTCGAACTGCCACAGCGGCCCTATTAGGGCTACCAGCGACCTGCGCACACCGTTTTGCATGTTCTGGTGTGTGTATTAACCGATCCTGAGAGTTTGGGGCGCATCCGGCAACATTGAGATTTCGACCCCAAAATCCAAGCAGTGGTTAGTAAGGCATTTCTGATGGATTTCAACGCTCATCTTCCAACTGCCGCAGCGGCCCTGTTAGGGCTACCAGCGACCTGCGCAAACCGTTTTGCATGTTCTGGTGTGTGTATCAATCGATCCTGAGAGTGTGGGGCGCATCCGGCAACATTGAGATTTCGACCCCAAAATCCAAGCAGTGGTTAGTAAGGCATTTCTGATGGATTTCAACGCTCATCTTCGAACTGCCACAGCGGCCCCATTAGGGCTACCTGCGACCTGCGCACACCGTTTTGCATGTTCTGGTGTGTGTATCAATCGATCCTGAGAGTTTGGGGCGCATCCGGCAACATTGAGATTTCGACCCCAAAATCCAAGCAGTGGTTAGTAAGGCATTTCTGATGGATTTCAACGCTCATCTTCCAACTGCCACAGCGGCCCCATTAGGGCTACCAGCGACCTGCGCACACCGCTTTGCATGTTCTGGTGTGTGTATTAATCGATCCTGAGAGTTTGGGGCGCATGCGGCAACATTGAGATTTCGACCCCAAAATCCAAGCAGTGTTAGTAAGGCATTTCTGATGGATTTCAACGCTCATCTTCCAACTGCCACAGCGGCCCTATAAGGACTACCAGCGACCTGCGCACACCGTTTTGCATGCTCTGGTGTGTGTATTAATCGATCCTCAGAGTTTGGGGCGCATCCGGCAACATTGAGATTTCGACCCCAAAATCCAAGCAGTGGTTAGTAAGGCATTTCTGATGGATTTCAACGCTCATCTTCCAGCTGCCACAGCGGCCCTATTAGGGCCACCAGCGACTTGCGCACACCGTTTTGCATGTTCTGGTGTGTGTATCAATCGATCCTGAGAGTTTGGGGCGCATCCGGCAACATTGAGATTTCGACCCCAAAATCCAAGCAGTGGTTAGTAAGGCATTTCTGATGGATTTCAACGCTCATCTTCCAACTGCCACAGCGGCCCTATTAGGGCTACCAGCGACCTGCGCACGTGATGGTGCATGTTCTGGTGTGTGTATTAATCGATCCTGAGAGTTTGGGGCGCATCCGGCAACATTGAGATTTCGACCCCAAAATCCAAGCAGTGGTTAGTAAGGCATTTCTGATGGATTTCAACGCTCATCTTCCAACTGCCACAGCGGCCCCATTAGGGCTTCCAGCGACCTGCGCACACCGTTTTGCATGTTCTGGTGTGTGTATTAATCGATCCTGAGAGTTTGGGGCGCATCCGGCAACATTGAGATTTCGACCCCAAAATCCAAGCAGTGGTTAGTAAGGCATTTCTGATGGATTTCAACGCTCATCTTCGAACTGCCACAGCGGCCCTAATAGGGCTACCAGCGACCTGCGCACACCGTTTTGCATGTTCTGGTGTGTGTATTAATCGATCCTGAGAGTTTGGGGCGCATCCGGCAACATTGAGATTTCGACCCCAAAATCCAAGCAGTGGTTAGTAAGGCATTTCTGATGGATTTCAACGCTCATCTTCCAACTGCCACAGCGGCCCTATTAGGGCTACCAGCGACCTGCGCACGTGATGGTGCATGTTCTGGTGTGTGTATTAATCGATCCTGAGAGTTTGGGGCGCATCCGGCAACATTGAGATTTCGACCCCAAAATCCAAGCAGTGGTTAGTAAGGCATTTCTGATGGATTTCAACGCTCATCTTCGAACTGCCACAGCGGCCCTAATAGGGCTACCAGCGACCTGCGCACACCGTTTTGCATGTTCTGGTGTGTGTATTAATCGATCCTGAGAGTTTGGGGCGCATCCGGCAACATTGAGATTTCGACCCCAAAATCCAAGCAGTGGTTAGTAAGGCATTTCTGATGGATTTCAACGCTCATCTTCCAACTGCCACAGCGGCCCCATTAGGGCTACCAGCGACCTGCGCACACCGTTTTGCATGTTCTGGTGTGTGTATTAATCGATCCTGAGAGTTTGGGGCGCATCCGGCAACATTGAGATTTCGACCCCAAAATCCAAGCAGTGGTTAGTAAGGCATTTCTGATGGATTTCAACGCTCATCTTCGAACTGCCACAGCGGCCCCATTAGGGCTACCTGCGACCTGCGCACACCGTTTTGCATGTTCTGGTGTGTGTATCAATCGATCCTGAGAGTTTGGGGCGCATCCGGCAACATTGAGATTTCGACCCCAAAATCCAAGCAGTGGTTAGTAAGGCATTTCTGATGGATTTCAACGCTCATCTTCCAACTGCCACAGCGGCCCCATTAGGGCTACCAGCGACCTGCGCACACCGCTTTGCATGTTCTGGTGTGTGTATTAATCGATCCTGAGAGTTTGGGGCGCATGCGGCAACATTGAGATTTCGACCCCAAAATCCAAGCAGTGTTAGTAAGGCATTTCTGATGGATTTCAACGCTCATCTTCCAACTGCCACAGCGGCCCTATAAGGACTACCAGCGACCTGCGCACACCGTTTTGCATGCTCTGGTGTGTGTATTAATCGATCCTCAGAGTTTGGGGCGCATCCGGCAACATTGAGATTTCGACCCCAAAATCCAAGCAGTGGTTAGTAAGGCATTTCTGATGGATTTCAACGCTCATCTTCCAACTGCCACAGCGGCCCTATTAGGGCTACCAGCGACCTGCGCACACCGTTTTGCATGTTCTGGTGTGTGTATCAATCGATCCTGAGAGTGTGGGGCGCATCCGGCAACATTGAGATTTCGACCCCAAAATCCAAGCAGTGGTTAGTAAGGCATTTCTGATGGATTTCAACGCTCATCTTCCAACTGCCACAGCGGCCCTATTAGGGCTACCAGCGACCTGCGCACACCGTTTTGCATGTTCTGGTGTGTGTATCAATCGATCCTGAGAGTGTGGGGCGCATCCGGCAACATTGAGATTTCGACCCCAAAATCCAAGCAGTGGTTAGTAAGGCATTTCTGATGGATTTCAACGCTCATCTTCCAACTGCCGCAGCGGCCCTGTTAGGGCTACCAGCGACCTGCGCAAACCGTTTTGCATGTTCTGGTGTGTGTATCAATCGATCCTGAGAGTGTGGGGCGCATCCGGCAACATTGAGATTTCGACCCCAAAATCCAAGCAGTGGTTAGTAAGGCAGTTCCGATGGATTTCAACGCTCATCTTCCAACTGCCACAGCGGCCCCACTAGGGCTACCTGCGACCTGCGCACACCGTTTTGCATGTTCTGGTGTGTGTATTAATCGATCCTGAGAGTTTGGGGCGCATCCGGCAACATTGAGATTTCGACCCCAAAATCCAAGCAGTGGTTAGTAAGGCATTTCTGATGGATTTCAACGCTCATCTTCCAACTGCCGCAGCGGCCCTGTTAGGGCTACCAGCGACCTGCGCAAACCGTTTTGCATGTTCTGGTGTGTGTATCAATCGATCCTGAGAGTGTGGGGCGCATCCGGCAACATTGAGATTTCGACCCCAAAATCCAAGCAGTGGTTAGTAAGGCATTTCTGATGGATTTCAACGCTCATCTTCCAACTGCCACAGCGGCCCCATTAGGGCTACCAGCGACCTGCGCACACCGCTTTGCATGTTCTGGTGTGTGTATTAATCGATCCTGAGAGTTTGGGGCGCATGCGGCAACATTGAGATTTCGACCCCAAAATCCAAGCAGTGTTAGTAAGGCATTTCTGATGGATTTCAACGCTCATCTTCCAACTGCCACAGCGGCCCTATAAGGACTACCAGCGACCTGCGCACACCGTTTTGCATGCTCTGGTGTGTGTATTAATCGATCCTCAGAGTTTGGGGCGCATCCGGCAACATTGAGATTTCGACCCCAAAATCCAAGCAGTGGTTAGTAAGGCATTTCTGATGGATTTCAACGCTCATCTTCCAACTGTAACAGCGGCCCTACTAGGGCTACCAGCGACCTGCGCACACCGTTTTGCATGTTCTGGTGTGTGTATCAATCGATCCTGAGAGTTTGGGGCGCATCCGGCAACATTGAGATTTCGACCCCAAAATCCAAGCAGTGGTTAGTAAGGCATTTCTGATGGATTTCAACGCTCATCTTCGAACTGCCACAGCGGCCCTATTAGGGCTACCTGCGACCTGCGCACACCGTTTTGCATGTTCTGGTGTGTGTATTAATCGATCCTGAGAGTTTGGGTCGCATCCGGCAATATTGAGATTTCGACCCCAAAATCCAAGCAGTGGTTAGTAAGGCATTTCTGATGGATTTCAACGCTCATCTTCGAACTGCCACAGCGGCCCCATTAGGGCTACCTGCGACCTGCGCACACCGTTTTGCATGTTCTGGTGTGTGTATTAATCGATCCTGAGAGTTTGGGTCGCATGCGGCAACATTGAGATTTCGACCCCAAAATCCAAGCAGTGGTTAGTAAGGCATTTCTGATGGATTTCAACGCTCATCTTCCAACTGTAACAGCGGCCCTACTAGGGCTACCAGCGACCTGCGCACACCGTTTTGCATGTTCTGGTGTGTGTATCAATCGATCCTGAGAGTTTGGGGCGCATCCGGCAACATTGAGATTTCGACCCCAAAATCCAAGCAGTGGTTAGTAAGGCATTTCTGATGGATTTCAACGCTCATCTTCGAACTGCCACAGCGGCCCTATTAGGGCTACCTGCGACCTGCGCACACCGTTTTGCATGTTCTGGTGTGTGTATCAATCGATCCTGAGAGTTTGGGGCGCATCCGGCAACATTGAGATTTCGACCCCAAAATCCAAGCAGTGTTAGTAAGGCATTTCTGATGGATTTCAACGCTCATCTTCCAACTGCCACAGCGGCCCCATTAGGGCTACCAGCGACCTGCGCACACCGCTTTGCATGTTCTGGTGTGTGTATTAATCGATCCTGAGAGTTTGGGGCGCATGCGGCAACATTGAGATTTCGACCCCAAAATCCAAGCAGTGTTAGTAAGGCATTTCTGATGGATTTCAACGCTCATCTTCCAACTGCCACAGCGGCCCCATTAGGGCTACCAGCGACCTGCGCACACCGCTTTGCATGTTCTGGTGTGTGTATTAATCGATCCTGAGAGTTTGGGGCGCATCCGGCAACATTGAGATTTCGACCCCAAAATCCAAGCAGTGGTTAGTAAGGCATTTCTGATGGATTTCAACGCTCATCTTCCAACTGTAACAGCGGCCCTACTAGGGCTACCAGCGACCTGCGCACACCGTTTTGCATGTTCTGGTGTGTGTATCAATCGATCCTGAGAGTTTGGGGCGCATCCGGCAACATTGAGATTTCGACCCCAAAATCCAAGCAGTGTTAGTAAGGCATTTCTGATGGATTTCAACGCTCATCTTCCAACTGCCACAGCGGCCCCATTAGGGCTACCAGCGACCTGCGCACACCGCTTTGCATGTTCTGGTGTGTGTATTAATCGATCCTGAGAGTTTGGGGCGCATGCGGCAACATTGAGATTTCGACCCCAAAATCCAAGCAGTGTTAGTAAGGCATTTCTGATGGATTTCAACGCTCATCTTCCAACTGCCACAGCGGCCCCATTAGGGCTACCAGCGACCTGCGCACACCGCTTTGCATGTTCTGGTGTGTGTATTAATCGATCCTGAGAGTTTGGGGCGCATCCGGCAACATTGAGATTTCGACCCCAAAATCCAAGCAGTGGTTAGTAAGGCATTTCTGATGGATTTCAACGCTCATCTTCCAACTGTAACAGCGGCCCTATTAGGGCTACCAGCGACCTGCGCACACCGTTTTGCATGTTCTGGTGTGTGTATCAATCGATCCTGAGAGTTTGGGGCGCATCCGGCAACATTGAGATTTCGACCCCAAAATCCAAGCAGTGGTTAGTAAGGCATTTCTGATGGATTTCAACGCTCATCTTCGAACTGCCACAGCGGCCCTATTAGGGCTACCTGCGACCTGCGCACACCGTTTTGCATGTTCTGGTGTGTGTATTAATCGATCCTGAGAGTTTGGGTCGCATCCGGCAATATTGAGATTTCGACCCCAAAATCCAAGCAGTGGTTAGTAAGGCATTTCTGATGGATTTCAACGCTCATCTTCGAACTGCCACAGCGGCCCCATTAGGGCTACCTGCGACCTGCGCACACCGTTTTGCATGTTCTGGTGTGTGTATTAATCGATCCTGAGAGTTTGGGTCGCATCCGGCAACATTGAGATTTCGACCCCAAAATCCAAGCAGTGGTTAGTAAGGCTTCCAACTGCCACAGCGGCCCTATAAGGGCTACCTGCGACCTGCGCACACCGTTTTGCATGTTCTGGTGTGTGTATCAATCGATCCTGAGAGTTTGGGGCGCATCCGGCAACATTGAGATTTCGACCCCAAAATCCAAGCAGTGGTTAGTAAGGCATTTCTGATGGATTTCAACGCTCATCTTCGAACTGCCACAGCGGCCCCATTAGGGCTACCTGCGACCTGCGCACACCGTTTTGCATGTTCTGGTGTGTGTATTAATCGATCCTGAGAGTTTGGGTCGCATCCGGCAATATTGAGATTTCGACCCCAAAATCCAAGCAGTGGTTAGTAAGGCATTTCTGATGGATTTCAACGCTCATCTTCGAACTGCCACAGCGGCCCCATTAGGGCTACCTGCGACCTGCGCACACCGTTTTGCATGTTCTGGTGTGTGTATTAATCGATCCTGAGAGTTTGGGGCGCATCCGGCAACATTGAGATTTCGACCCCAAAATCCAAGCAGTGGTTAGTAAGGCTTCCAACTGCCACAGCGGCCCTATAAGGGCTACCTGCGACCTGCGCACACCGTTTTGCATGTTCTGGTGTGTGTATCAATCGATCCTGAGAGTTTGGGGCGCATCCGGCAACATTGAGATTTCGACCCCAAAATCCAAGCAGTGGTTAGTAAGGCATTTCTGATGGATTTCAACGCTCATCTTCGAACTGCCACAGCGGCCCTATTAGGGCTACCAGCGACCTGCGCACACCGTTTTGCATGTTCTGGTGTGTGTATCAATCGATCCTGAGAGTTTGGGGTGCATCCGG